>ML777192.1:379040-400447 GCA_009831015.1 Picea engelmannii
TAGCAACCCTTTCCTCGAGGGTGACCCACTTACTAGGAAACCATGTCAACAACCAAGGTGAAATGAGACAAAAGGTATAATTTACAAGAAAATGTTTTCATAATCAAGAAAGGGTCCTTTGAAACATGTTCAAATGCTTCATTTATTAAAGTGACACTTACCTTGATACCAGACATGTTACCTCATGAAGAAAGACCTATTGTTCTTTATGGGCCAAGCTAGTGTGGTGGACATTACTATGTTTTTGGTGATGTGTAGTGGAGATGAGGGGCCATGCCTGCTCAGTTTGTATGTTGTTGGTCATCTAACACTCGACACTCCATGTCTTCAACTTGCAATCCTTGAGACATGATCTCCTTAGTTACCCCTAGTCTGCAGGGGTAACATCTGGCTCCTACATAGGGACATGTGCTCGTTGTAGAGTAATGAGAACCTCGACATATCTTGGTAAGACATGTGCCTACACATGCTCAAGAAAAATATTAAAGCATCGAGGGGTAGCTTTCTCACCCTTTATTCCTATAAGAAAATTTTCAAAACTCCAAAATTGACAACTATAAGGTAAAAATAAAATTTTGCAATTTTTCAAAAATTTCTAGTAACATGTAATCATTCAAACAAATGAGTCACAACAACTATGCATGGATGCAAGAAATAAACATGTAAATAAAGCACGAGTATGCAAATCTAAACAAATGTAGCTAATCTACCATGAACACACAAATGCAAATGAAAGAAAGCAAAATGACCTACCTACTTACCTAGGGCCGAAGGGCCGAAGAAGTTAACTCTCATTGACATAGGGTTAGAGGATAGACCCATCAACTAGTAATGACATCTTCCTTCCATCCATGGAAAATAAATAATAAGCACCCTTTTCATACTTCTTTTTAACGATGTAAGGACCTAACAACATAATTTCACTTTTCTTGTCATACTTTAACTTTCCCTTCCTTTTATCCTACATGAGTGCAAGGTTTCCTTCATTGAATTCAAAATGTGGAACATATTCCATGTAAGGTTGTGTGGGAGGACTTGCTTCGATTATATTTTTGATAGATTTTTCTTGTTCTTGATCCTTCTTGCACTCATCCTTCTTGAGTATCTCGATGGATCTTGGGTCCTTTCCCTGGTATTTGGAAAATTTCTCCTTATAATCATTTGTCTTTGGAAATAGAATATCAATACAATCTTCTCCAACAAATGGTAACTCCGAAGTGTCATAATCCATGACCTAGGTTGTCACATCATATTCACAATCATTCAAATAGTCGGGGTTATTTGCATCAATTACATGATCCTTTGCGATCAGTTGGCTATATAGAATCTCAAATGTCTCATATCCCATAGGGATATGCACATGAGTTGGGTCCATGCTGAGAAAACCACCAAGAGTCCCAACCCATTTCCTAAACAAGAGCATGCCCCAAGCGTCAAACATGTCAATGACCGCTACATCCACGCTGGAATTAATGTTTGGAAAGGCACACAAATAGACTTCTATGTCTTTTATAAGATCACACACCTTTACCCTCCTTGAATCAATGCCACATATATTTGTGTAAGGCCGAGTAACCTCTAAACTAAATTTCTTCATAACCTTCAATGGCATCACATTTATCGAGTTACCAGAATCCAACATACAATTATTCAAGAAAATACCATTGATCCCTAGGGAAAGATATAAAGGAGGGTTCTCATCTTCTCCATTCGCATGGGATAGGGTGTTTAACACTATTGGGGGATGTTCAAGCTCATCATGTAGCTTCAAATATTTCAATACTTATTTCCTTACTTAAGGAATCTTGCACATCTCTTTCATCTTTCCCATCATGTTGGTCACATCAATACTGAGCTAAAAATCCTCAATGGTTGGACGTGTGGGTTGTAGAGGTAAATCACGAACAAGTGGTGGAGGAGGTGGAGGCATTATCTTTGGTGTTTGAGGAGGTGCCAAAAGTGTTTTATTATTCCTGGAGTATGCCAAAATTTGTTCTCCTCAACCTTTCCTTTGAAGTCTCATCCATTTGTTTCAGAACTTCCAACCTAGCCTGCCTAGCTTCCCTCTTTCTAACTTCTTCAAGTTGTTCTTATGTGATGTCAATGTATTCTGCAGACTCAACTGTGTAAACTGTGTCGATGAAATTCATTCTGGATCTTCTTCCTTTTGTCTTGGACACAACCTCCCAACATGGTTCTTCACGAAGTGAACACCACGATGATCCTTCCATTTTGGTCATTCCAATGGGAGTCGACGTATTAGGTGCCTTCACTTCTTACTGTGGCTTCGGGTTCCAACCTGGTTTTTGTTGTTTGGTGAATGGAGGCCTTGGAGAAGAATGTTTCCTTTCTAAATTCGTCAACCTATTCATGATTTGGTTTTGGCTCTGGACAAACTGGTTATTCATTTGATCAAACTTTTGAGCCAAAAGTGTGACTAGATCCTGTACATTGTTGGTTGATGTTTTTGTCTTAGGTTTCTCTCTGGCATGAGGGAATTGAAAAGGCTCAATCTTGGAACTGATAATATGTTCCTCAATTTCCACGCTATATTCTTTGGCCTTTGTCAAACTGTCAAGGGTCTTTTCCTTCATGATAAAACGAAAATTCCCTTCGAAAGCATTCAAATAAAGAAGGAGAATGGCTGCTAGAGCTGGCCACAAGTACTTTGGGATATTGCTGAGAAAATTATCAAACCTATCATCGAACTCCTCCACTGTTTCACTCTCTTTCTTCTTAATTTGGTTAAATTGCATCAATAACATTCTGTTATCTTTCTTCTTTGTGCATATCTTATTAAGAAAAATTACAAAGGACTCATAAGATTGCAAGTGATTTTCGGGCAAGCCCTTGAACAAATTTTTAGGGTCTTCATCAAGAGAAGTAGATAATAACTTCATTGCAATATCTTCATATTCTACACTGTCGTTGTCCATGGCCACATCAATAACATAAAGATGATCTTCTAGTGTTACAACATTATTTTCGGTGAACTTGCGCAACTATTTGTGAGACTCTTTGGGCATGGTATTAGGATACCCAAGGATGGTGGCCATATTTAATGGTTTGTAAAGGTCACTAGCGCAAGGAAGAGCCATTGGAGTGAGGGGAAGGTTACCCTGAAACGAGGTTTTGACAATGAGAGAATTATGAGGAGGTCTTCTTTGATAATCCTTAGAATGCTTAAACCTTCCTTTCCGAAGTGTCTTTTGGAAGGATGGATTCTTGGGTTGTGGGGGAATTGGATTTTTTTTCTTTGGGTATAGACCATATGGAGTCTCTAGATAAGATTTATGAAACGCTCATAAAAAAAATGGGAACTTTCCTAAAATGGAGTTGCTAGGAAAGCTAAGGGTAAAGGTTTTGGGATAGAATTGTCGAGTGTTGTTATGGGATCGAAAAGGATTCAAAATCCTCCTTGGCAATGGTGTCAAAAATGTTCTTTCATAATCGATAGTTTGGTAAAATCCCAACCCAAGCCATGAATGTGTGACACAACTGGGAACTCCATGCATCAATGAAACTTGCTTGTAATTGAGTAGAGTTTGTAGATATGGATGAAATAAAATAAAATTTTCAAGCTTGGTTATGATCGTACGAGTCTTAATCTGCAATTGGGAGGGGGGATAAAATCTTCATGCTACTAGAGGTTTTGGGCTTCTCACTTGTGTCATTCAATCCCATAGTTTCTTTAGAGTAACACTTTTGACCTTTCAACTCCATAATATTTACAGCCTGCTCCATGGATCTCATGTTACCTAGATTTTTCTCTAGCCCCTAGATACACTTCTCTGCTTCAAATTTCACCTCTAAATATTGCATGAAGGACCCAATAGAATCATGGAACCCCCTCTATCACTCTAACATAAAGGGTGTTGTCTAAATTTTCTACGTTTTGGCCCTTTTTGTTGGACTCCGATGACATAAATTTGGACGAAATCACAATTTTCTATTGTCTAAATTGCATTTTTGAATGCATAAATCGATTCAACATGCTGAAAAACCTCGGAGCAATCATATTATACAAACTTAGCTGTGAAAATATGTAGATCCAACAATTTCTCACCGAATTTTGAGAAAAAATAAATGAAAAATATCCCCATAAAAGGGGCAAAACGTATAACATTTATACTACAGTGAGATAAAGGGCCTCATTGATGAACGAATGCATGTTTAACAAGGACTTACCCTAGTAAATAAATATAACAATGAGTAGAATAAATTTGGCCTCCATAGAGGAAAGGGAAAGAGTTTTTCCCACTCTAATTTGTCGAGGGTTTGGAGAGGGTCTGATTTGAACATTACTCCAGGACTCCCTTTAGACCTTATCCTATATACATCGTTCTACAATTTGTCAGTCAACTTCAATTGGGTCTCTGTGTGCATATTGTATCAATCAACTACCTTTTCTCATTCCTCCCATCCTCCCAAGTGCGCCTTTACCTTTTTTTGATAAAGTCTTTATGAAAGAAACCAAGAGTTATAAGATTGAAGCTTAGAAAAAAAACACATCCTAGTCTAGGTATCGTAGTGAACTTAAATCAAGACTACAAACTAATAAACCATTCACCAGTAACAAAGAAATGCACTACTATTTGAAAATAATATGAGTCCAACCTCTTAGCAATCGAGAGTGAACAAGCATTCTATGCACAAAGCTAATAGTCTATCTAGATGACAAGGAGATGAAAGAAAGCCACAAAAGCAACACATGTATTATAAGATTGAACCCATATCTTTATCTCCTTTCTCAATACCTTATTTACTTGCAATGGCTATGATTCTTCCATTTTGCTAACTCACACAATAATGTGACCTCTAGCCTTTAATTCTAGTAGAGGGTGAAAGGATTTGTTTTTTATCCTTCTCTTGGGGTTAAGATCCATTGTTGTTGTATCATTAGGGTGCATGCTCTTTTAACTTGTCCAATCATGCTAGTTTGAGATGGAGTTCTTACACCTATTTTCCCTACTATACCCATGACAAGTATGAGGGGTGACCACTTCTGGAAGCCACTTGTGTAAGCCTTCCTTCTTTAACTTTGTACCCCTGACACTAACATTGATATATTTGAGCCAATAGTCTAAACAAAACATAGAAACATAGACCAACTAAAACTAAATATAGTCTATGTAAACAAGAAGGAGATAAAAGCAAGAAACAAATGCACGATAAAGGTGAATCCATTGTTTTATCTCCACTCTCAACACCTTATCCACATGCACTTACTATGGTTCTTCCATTGTGCTATCCCCACACGATAATGTGACTTCTAGCGCTTAATACTTGTACAGGGGAAAAAAGCTTGTTTATGAACCTTCTCTTGGGGTTAAGATAATTATCATATCATGAGGGTGTGTTAAGCCCTAATATTGGCTCATTACCCCTTAATTGGGGCATCTTATATTAGTAATTTTATTTTATTTATGTTAGATTTAGGCCATTAGTTGTAATTATACCTCCTAGTCTCATATATATACCAAGGAGACATTTTCATTTTGAATCATCTGGTACTTGAACATTTAAGTGGGGTAAAAGGAGGTTCCCCCCTCGAAGAGGCTTATTACTTGAAATTATCTCTTTTTCAAGGCATTGAGTACTTTTTCTGAGGTTTTTCTATGCTATATTGATATTTGGTTCTTAACAGGGTGCATGGTCCTTCCCCTAGGATAAAAGAAAGCAAAAAAAACAAAAATGCATGATAAGGGTGAATCCATTATTTTATCTCCATTCTCAACACCTTATCCGCATGCACTTGCTATGATTTTTCCATTCTGCTACCCCAAACGATAACTTGACTTCTAGTTCTTAGTACTTGTAGAGGGGGGAACAATTTGTTTTTTAACCTTCTCTTGGGGTTAAGATAATTGTCATATCATGAGGGTGCATGGTCCTTCCCCTTGCTTGATGATGTTCGATTGAGGTCATGTTACCACATTTATTTTCCATCCTATACTTGTGATAGGTGTGACAACTTATGGTGGCCACTTGTAAAAGCTTCCCTACTTTATATTATTCTCAATGTCTTGTTATCCCTGGATTAGCATTGATACATCTGAGCAATTAGTTATTTAATAATTATGAATCAATTTTAGAAAACTTGTGAAAAAAATCATGTAAGATGATGTATAATTATGAATCAATTTTAGAAAACTTGTGAAAAAAAGATTGTAAGATGATGTTTTTGAGAGTTCCATGTAACATATTTTGGTTTTTTGTTGTTTATAAACAATTTTCTTTACATCTCTATCTATATATGATATAAAACATACAATCTTGAGGGGTATCTCTACATCACAATTTTCATAAAGAATAGATGCCCCTTCCCTAGATCCGAGGGGTATTTATTCACCAAATTTGTTTTGGACCAACAACTGACCTCCTGAAACTCATGCCATTCAAGTAGGGAAGATCAAAGCATGGATGGAACCTGGTGCTCTCCATAATCTCACAAGTGAACCAATGCCTCATTGGCTTGTCTTTATATTTTTATATTAATAAATGAGTATCACTATTGTAACTTATCCTACATAAAAACAATAACACATTTTCAAGAGATATCTAATATTGTGGTGGAAATTTTTATATGTTGCAGAAGTAAAATAATTTAATGGAAAATTACATTTTCATTTTCCAATGCACTATAGGATTAACCATTCCACTAAATGTCATCTTTATCCATGATATATTATGTAGAAGGGATGGATTCACATTGAAATTGTTGAAACTATGTTAATTTAGTCTAAAGAATTTTTGGGTGTTTGTCAATGATGTTTCTTTCCTTATTGATAGGCTATGATGGTTAGTGCAATGTGCATTTCTAGGTGGGACTAATTGTTTATATTTTCTTTGGTTTCACACTTGGGGTTCTATATTTTGTTCTATTTATCTTTATTTCAGATTAATATTAAGGTGTTTGTATTTTTCTCTATTCTATTCACGATAAAGCACAATTTTAATATTAACTTTAACCGTGTTCTATTTCATCATTGGTTTACAGCTTCATATCAATAGAAATGAGCTAGACAATATGATTTATCTCCTATATCACCTTGAGGTTTGTACCTATGTTAGGATCTATGCTTGTGAGGATTTATCACAATCCTTAAAAATATGCAAACCTATCTTGTCTGCAAAATATTTCATAGTTTTTTGCTTCCAAGGAATTTTATGACAATGAAAATATGTATAGTTTATTTGGAGTTGGACTAATCAAAAGAGTCCTCCGTGAAACAACCATCTATTGGTCCAATAGGTACCTATTTTGATTGTAGCAACTTGTTTCCTTTTTGGTTTTCCATTGATATATAATTTTGGACTAAGCTTGCCTCTGGTTCAGAAATTCCTTAAGTATCAACTCAAAAACCTCCTTAATGGCCATTAGATTCACCAAACAACTACAAGTCATCAACTAAGTAGGAACAACAAGATAAACCTATAATACTATTACAAGAGCACACATCTTTGGTGTCGAGTACACAATTCAATTCAATTCAATTCAATGACATATTAAACCTTTGCAACTAATGTGGTATACATCTATGTAGTATTTTTTTATTAAGGTTGGTTGTCATTGATGTCAACCCTTGAAGAAAGTCCGGTAGCAAATTCTGGTAGCACAAAGGTTTGGGTAATGGATCCAAGGTTGTTTCATGTATAATGGCATGAGTTTTAATATATTTGAAGGTAATACTATTCTATATGGATAGTACATGTCATCCCATTTCTAGTGGTATATGGAACGTCACATAACTCCTCACAGTTTGAGAGTTATGGCCTTACGAAGTTGGAGGACCCTCATATGTTGGCTTGAAGCCCCAAAAGGTCAAAGAAGTCAAAGATCTTGCAAAGAATAAATTATTATTTAAATGAGAAAGTAAAGTGACAAAGTCAAGAAAGATAATTTAAATAATGAAGTGAAGTGACAAAATCAAAGAAGATTATTTAAATGATAAAGTGAGGTGACAAAGTCAATGAGGAATATTTAAATGATAAAGTAATGGAGAACTTTCTAATTATGGAAAGTGGTTAACCCTAAAAATGAGGAAAATAGGTTAAGTGACCTAGAAATAGGTTAAGTGACCTAGAAATGGGTTAAGTGACCTAGAAGATGCTTCTAAGGAAGATATTTGGAGAGTATAAATAAGAGGCAAGACTCTCTCATTTTATATCACACTTGAGAATATTGAATATATATAGGTGACTGAGGTAACCAAAGGATATCTAAGCCGAATTTCAGAGGGAAGGTGAAGAAAAGAAGACTGAAATTCAAAGGAGGATAAATTCTTTTGATGATAATTTCTAAGGTGTGTTATTTACATGTCATCTCACCATTTTCGCAATATTTTTTTTTTCTAGAATGATTCAGACCATGAAATTGATATACCATTGAGGAAACATATCCAAGTATCTATGGTAAAAATTTTAGCATCTGGGTCGTTGTATTTTTGGAGTTACACTCCATGGAAAATAGAGTTTGTGGTTAGTCCTGAAACTAGTCTAAAACATGTGTCTTGGGTAAAAACCTCATAAATTCTTCATAACAGATCCAAATTCAGTAAGACTAAATGTGTTGGTTAGAGTACAGTCTGTAGTATTCTTTGTAACATTTTCATATCTATTCAACAAATATTCCGTGCGGGGCACTCTCTACATGGTCGCTCTCTAGAATAAGCCAAAATTCAGCAAGGTATGCCATTTTTGCTATAACTCATTTTCTGAGAGGTTCCAAGTAGTGACACCTGAAGGAATTGCATAAAACAAACTGAAGAACATTGTGTACTATTTCAGATCTTTATTCATTACAGGTACATAGTTATGATTATTTCAAGTTAGGGTTGTTGACTAATCCCAAACTAATCATGTGAGACTAAATAAAAGGTTGATGAAAACGCTAGTCTCTTGTTGTGAAAGTTAAGGAAGGTTTGCAGGTATGTGATCATATACATCAGGTATATTATAGAGTTAAAAATCATATTTGGATGATGAAATTGATGAGGGATGTTAGTTAAGGTACATGTTGGGTACATGGTTGAGACAAGTAGTTGATGAGTTGGCACATACATGAGGTGTATAGTTGATGATGTTGGTACATTTTGATGAGTCATAGTTGATGAGTAGTTGACACATGATTGGTACATACTTGGTACATGGTTGGATGCACTTGTTTATGGTACTGATTGATTACAAGTTGTTTGGTACATATTGGTGCATGGTTGATGCACTTGTTTATGGTACAGGTTGATTACAGTTTGAGGTACAAGTTGATGCATGGTTTAGGTTTATTGGTACAAGTTTACAATAGTATATCTCACAGTGGTTCCATCATTCTACTTGTACGTCAGGATGGTTGGACGGGGCAAGGACAGGTGGTTCTAGCCACCTTCTGGTTGTAGCCGAAGAACATAGGGGGTTGTAGCCTCCTTCTAGTTATAGCCAGAGAATAGGGGAGTTGGAGCTTCCCTCAGGTTGTATCCTGAGAAACAAGGGGGTTGAAGCCTCCTTCCAGTTGCAGCTGGAAAACAAAGGAAGTTGGTGCTTCCAATGAATGTAATTCTTCAAGACATATAAGAAAAAACATTTCGTGGTTTTCTCTCACTTTGGGTTTCCACGTAAAACACTAGTGTACTATGTATGCGTATGATTGTTCATTTTTTCATTGCTTATTTACTCTGCAATTATTGGATGATAATGCTAACTTGATATAACATTTGGATTATATGGTTAAAAAGGATTAAATTTCTCTATTATTGATTTATCTCCCCTCTCAGTAATCCAACAATTGGTATCAGAGCAGGTTCCTTCATAAATTAGTTTAACCATTGAAAAGTAGATCATGGAGAGCAACAACTTGTATAAAAATGGAATACCATAGTTCAATGGACAGAAGTATGCATTTTGGAGCATAAGAATGAAAACATATATACAGGCACATGGATTTGATATTTGACAATCAATTGTAGATGGATACACAACACTAACAATTTTGTCAACAAATGACAAAGCAGTGAAATTCGGTCAGAATAATTCCAAAGCCAAAAATGCACTTTTGAATGGTCATAGTGAAACAATAATCACCAAAGTTGCACATTGTAAATCCGCTAAAGAGATTTGGGACAAACTTCAAAATATTTATGAAGGAGATTCAAAAGTCAAAGTAATAAATCTTCAAATTTACAGAGGTCAATTCGAACAACTTAAGATGAAGAAAGATGGGAATATTGCAGCTTATGTTTTACGAGTTTATGAAATAGTAAATGCAATCATAGGATTGGGAGAAGAAATTAAAGAATCTGTAACTATTCAAAGAGTACAAAGATCTCTTCCTATGATATTTGACCCTAAGATATCAACACTAGAAGAAAGATCAGATCTAAATTCAATAAGCATGGACGGATTACATGGAATCTTCACTGCATATAAAATGAGAATTGAACAGGAAAATTCAGATATAAAAGAAGCAGTTTTCAAAGCATCCAAAAAGTCAAAACAAAAGGGAAGGAAAAAAGAAGAACATAGCAGCAACAATGACGTCTCAGAAGATTATGAAGAAGTGACCAACTTTTTCAAAAGACCGAACAAGGGAACCGACGGTAGGTATAGAGGTAAGTTTCATTTATTTTTTTTAATTGTGATGGTATTTGTCATTTTGCTAACAAATGTCTGCAGATGAGGATGGCATATCAAAAGGAAAACAAACATATAAAGGAAAAATAACCACAATTAAAGTTTTCAAGAAAAACTTATGCACCAAAGAAGACATCTCATCATCAGATGAAGATGAAGTCAATGACAATGAGACAAAAAGAATTATATTTATGGTAGTAGAAGACTTTGATAAATAAGACTCCAAAAAAGAATATGAAGAAGCTGAAGAAGAATATGAAGAAGTTTAAGAAGAAATTGAAGAGACAGAAGTTGACTACCGAGAGGAATTAATGCGTGCCATAGAAATTATCAGAAGAGAAAAGAAGAAAAATAAGAAACTACAAGCAGAACTAGACAAGAAAGAAGACACTCAAGAACTAGAACAAATGATCACAAATTTGAAGGTTCAAATAGAAGAAGATAAAAGAATTGAAGAAGCACTCAAAGAACAACTAGAAGAAAAAGACAAGATTATTGGAAATTTGGAAGCAAAAATTGTCCCATTAAGAAAGGATCTTCAAAAGAAAAATATACAGAACAACTCAAAAGTTTTGGATGACATTATCTGTAGTAAAAAATCTCATCATGACAACTCTGAACTTGGATACAATCAGACAGAAAATTGATTAAGCTCCAAAATAGTAGAGCAAGAAACATATCCAAAAATCCTTGCAGAAACAATCAATGGGGATAGGAAGATCTACAAGGAAGATTACAGGGACACTCCTCCACCAAGAAGATTCAGATTTCAGAATCAACAACCAACAGATAGGCCTCAGGAAGAAGAAGAATTTATAAGAGTACCTCCTTTCAGAAGATCTTCAACTCCCAGGTATCAAACTATCTTTTTTGTTTTATGTTATGCATGTAATAATTTTAAACATAAAGTTGTGAATTGCAGAGCTAACAATAGGAACAAAAACAACTTTGAAAGTCATACACAAAGGGGTTATCCAAGAAGGCCTAGTTAAACACAAAGAAAAAGTTATAATAGGTTTGAATCTTTGAGCACTGAAGTGGAATGTTACAAATGTAATAATTTTGGACACATGGTCAAAGATTGCAGAATGACAGTCCCTCCTAGATAACTGCAACATAATAAAAACAGTCACAGAAAGGAACCTCAGAAAAGGACATGGATAAGAAAGCAAAATCAATATAGCAATGAAGAATGCACACTCGCTCTATAAGCTAAGCAGAAGAAACATGATTGGTATGTTGACAGTGGGTGTTCAAAACACATGATAGGTGATAGAGACAGGTTTCTTACATTACAAAAGCAAAGAGATGGATTAGTCTCCTTCAGAAATGATGATTCAACCAAAATCATTGGAAAAGACATAGTCAGAATTGGGAACAAGAATACAAAGGCAGAAAATGTTCTACTAGTAGAAGATATGAAACATAATCTTCTAAGTGTGAGTCAAATGTGTGACCAATGTCATAAAGTTATCTTCGATTCACAAAAGTGCGAGATAAGAAAAGAAGGTTTAGGAAAATTGATTGCTACAGCTGCAAGAACTTCAAGCAACATATATGTGTTAAGTGAAATTGGAAATGAAAAGTGTTGTCTAGGAAAGGAATATGAAAGTTGGCTATGGCACAAAAGAACGGGTCACATACATTTTGATAACCTTGTCAAAGTCAGTAAAAGAGAATCAGTCAGAGAAATGCCCCAGATCACGAAACCAATCAAACACTTTATGCAAGCATTGTCAACAAGGAAATCAAATAAAGACAAGGTTCAAATCAAAGGAATATTCAACGACAAGACCACTAGAAATTATGTATATTGATCTAGTTGGACCAACTACAACAAATGGCTTAAAAGGTGAGAAATACTTTATGTTATTAGTTGATGATTATACAAGAATGATCGTAGTTTGCTTTCTCAAGAATAAGTCAGAAGCTTTTGAAAACTTCAAGATCTACAAGGAAATGGTTGAAAATGAAATGGATTCAAAAATCAAATGCTTGAGATATGATAATGGAAGAGATTTCACTTCAAAGGAATTTATGGAATGGAATAAAAAAGAAATTCTTTGTTGCTAGGACATCTCAACAAAATGGAGTTGTTGAAAGAAAGAACAAGACAGTACAGGAAATGGATCAAACAATGCTAATGGATTCAAAATTGACAAATATTTTTTGGAAACATGTAGTGCATACAACAGTTCACATTCAAAATAGAGTAATGCTCATAAACAACATTGAAAAAACTCCTTACGAGTTGTGGAAAGGAAGACCAACAAATGTAAAGCACTTCAAAGTTTTTGGAAGCAAATGCTACATCAAAAGAGAAGATGGCAGAATGAGAAAGTTTGACTCTCTTGTGAAGAAAGGAGTACTTGTTGGTTACTCAAGTACAAGAAAATCATACAAGTGTTACAACCTGAGATTGAACAAGGTGGTGGAAAGCATCAACGTAACAATTGATGAAATAGGTAGACAAGAATTAAATGAATAAGAAAATGAATCAATGGAACAACTTTACGAAGAATAAACAAAATATGAAAAAGAAGGGGAAGATGAAGAGGATCCGACAGAAACAAAAGAGCAAGTTCAACAAGCAACTCCAAAAACACCTAGTAGACGAGTACAAAAGAATTAGCCTTCAGATCATATTATCAGAAACAAAGACGCAGGAGTTGAGACTAGAAGAAGAATCTGTTCACCAGAACAAACGCACCTAACACTCACATCTACGATTGAACCAATTTATTTTGAAGATGCCAACAAGGATGAATTTTGGAACAAGTCCATGGATGAAAAATTGGATCAAATAAAGAAAAATGACACTTGGGAATTGGTTCCAAGACCAAAGGATAAAAATGTGATCGATACAAAGTGGGTATACAAGAATAAATTGAATGAATATGGACAAGTTACAAGGAACAAAGCTAGATTGGTATGTAAAGGATATGCACAGGTTGAAGGAATCGACTTTGAAGAGACATTTTCCCTAGTTTCCAGAATGGAAGCAATCTGATTGTTTTTAGCTTACGCATTCTCCAAAAATATTAAAGTGTATCAGATGGATGTAAAATCAAATTTTTTGAATGGGGACATTGAAAAAGAAGTCTACATTGAACAACCAGAAGGATTTCAGTTGTCAGAGAATGCAGATTATGTGTGTAAATTAAAGAAGGCCTTGTATGGTCTAAAACAAGCTCCTAGAGCATGGTACTCTAGACTGGATAAATATTTACAACAGGCAGGGTTCAGAAAAGGAAGTGCAAACAACAACCTCTACATCAAGGTAACTCAAGATAGTATTTTATTAATTGAAGTTTATGTTGATATTATTTTTGGTAGTGATGATGACAAGTTAATTCAGAAATTTGCACAGGATATGTAGAATGAATTTGAAATATCATTACTTGGAGAAGTATCCTTCTTTCTGGGAATTCAGATACGTCAAAGAAACCAAGGAATTTTTATTTCTCAAACCAAGTATATCAAATAAATTCTAAAGAGGTTTGGAATGAAATATTGCAAACCATTTATTACTCCCATGCAAACCAGTTGCAAGTTAAGAAAAGATGATGATTCAAATTCTACAAATCAGATGAAATACAACTCAATGATTAGTAGCCTACTATATGTGATAGCATCCACACTAGATGTAATGCAGGTAGTTGGCCAAGTGGCATGATTTCAAGCGACACCAAAGGAATCACATGTGTTAGCAGTGAAGAGGATTTTCAGATATCTCAAAGAAACAAAAGAGTTTGGATTATGGTATCCAAAAGGAAAGGATCTATCTCTTATTGCCTACACAGATGTAGATTGGGTAGGTTGTATTGATGACCGACAAAGCACCAGTGGAGCAACATTCTACTTGGGTGACTGTTTAGTATCATGACTAAGAAAGAAAAAATCATCAGTATCTCTATCTACAACTGAGGTAGAGTATATTGTAGCAGCAACATGTTGTACACAGGTTCTTTGAATGAAACAAACTCTGACAGATATACAGGTTGAGTATGATGAGCCCATTCTAAACTATTGTGATAATATAAGCGTCATCAGTATCTCAAAGAACCCGGTGATGCACTCCAAGACGAAGAACATTCCAATCAAGTATCACTTTCTACTGGAACAGGTTGTAGAAAAGAACATCAAAGTTGAGTATGTGGGCACAAAAGAACAAGTGGCAGACATCTTTACAAAACCACTATCATGGGAAACCTTTGATTATATTCGCTAGAGACTCGGAGTTATTTATACTCCAAAATGAATGATTTTGAATGCTTATCTTATATGTCATAGATGTACACGAGGAAACACCATAAAGAGGACAGTTCAGTTAGGGGGAGCAACCCTGGATGGAAAGATACCTTTTCCATTGATGACAAAGGGGGGGAGATTTATCATGTGCAGAGGACAGAGGCATGATTCTAGGGGGAGAAATGGTTACAAAGATGGGGAGGATATAGGCATGGTTCCAGGGGGGAGCATGAGTGATATGACTTCAGTACTGCATGAAATGATTTTAGTAATTCATCATAGTGTTGCTATCAATGCCAAAGGGGGATATTGTTGATTAAGGTTGGTTGTCATTGATGTCAACCCTTGAAGAAAGTCTGGTAGTGAATTATGGTAGCACAAATGTTTGAGTAATGGATCCAATTTTGTTTCATGTATAATGGTATGAGTTTTAATATATTTGAAGGCAATACTATTCTATATGGATAGTAAATGTCATGCCATTTCTGGTGGTATGTGGAACGTCACATAACTCCTCACAGTTTGAGAGTTATGGCCTTACGAAGTTGGAGGACCCTCATATGTTGGCTTGAAGCCCCGAAAGGTCAAAGAAGTCAAAGAGCTTGCAAAGAATAAATTATTATTTAAATAATAAAGTGAAGTGACAAAACCAAAGAAGATTATTTAAATGATAAAGTGAGGTGACAAAGTCAAGGAGGAATATTTAAATGATAAAGTAATGGAGAACTTTCTAATTATGGAAAGTGGTTAACCTTAAAAATGAGGAAAATAGCTTAAGCAACCTACAAATGGGTTAAGTGACCTAGAAATGGATTAAGCGACCTAGAAGATGCTTCTAAGGAAGATATTTGGAGAGTATACATAAGAGGCAAGGTTCTCTTAATTTATATCACACTTGAGCATATTGAATATCTATAGGTGATTGAGGTAACCAAAGGATATCTAAGCCGAATTTTAGAGGGAAGGTGAAGAAAAGAAGGTCGAAATTCAAGGGAGGATAAATTCTTTTGATGATGCTTTCTAAGGTATGTTATTTACAGGTCATCTCACCATTTTCACAATAACGTTTTTTTTAGAATGATTCAGACCGTGAAATTGATAGTCCATTGAGGAAACATATCCAATCATCTTTGGTAAAAATTACAGCTTTTGGGTCATTGTATTTTTGGAGTTACATTACGTGGAAAATAGGGTTTGTGGCTAGTCATGAAACTAGTCTAAAACACGTGTCTCGGGTAAAAACGTCATAACTTCTTCATAACAGATCTAAATTCAGTAAGAAAAAATTTGTTGGTTAGAGTATAGTTTGTATTATTTTGTGTAACATTTCCAGATCCATTCCACAAATATTTTGTGTCGGGAACGCTCTACAAGGTCACTCTCTAGAATAAGCCAGAATTCAACAAGGTATGCCATTTTTTCTATAACTCCTTTTCTGAGAGGTTCCAAGTAGTGACACCTGGAGGAATTGCATAAAAAAAATTGAAGAACATTGTGTACTATTTTCATATATTTATTCATTATATGTACATAATTATGATTATTTCAAGTTAGGGTTGTTGACTAATCCCAAACTAGTCATGTAAGACTAAAGAAAAGGTTGATGAAAATGATAGTCTCTTGTTGTGAAAGTTAAGGAAGGTTTGCAGGTATGTAATCATATACACCAGTTCTATTACAGAGTTACAAATCATATTTGGATGATGAAATTGATGAGGGATTTTGGTTAAGGTACATGTTGGGTACATAGTTGAGACAAGTAGTTGATGAGTTGGCACATACATGAGGTGTATAGTTAATGATGTTGGTACATTTTGATGAGTCATAATTGATGAGTAGTTGAAACATGATTGGTACGTACTTGGTACATGGTTGGATGCACTTGTTTATGGTATAGATTGATTACAGGTTGTTTGATATAGGTTGGTGCATGGTTGATGTACTTGTTTATGGTACAGGTTGAGGTATAGGTTGATGCATGGTTCATGTTTATTGGTACAAGTTTGCAGCAGTATATCTCACAGTGATAGTGTGACAGTGGTTCCATCATTCTATTTCTACTTCAGGGCGGTTGGATGAGGCAAGGAGAGATGGTTGTAGCCACCTTCCGGTTGTAGATGGAGAAAATAAGGGGTTGTAGCCTCCTTCTGGTTGTAGCCAGAGAATAGGGGATTTGGAGCTTCCCTCAGGTTGTAGCCTGAGAAACAAGGGGGTTGGATCCTCCTTTCAGTTGCAACTGGAAAACAAAGGAAGCTGGTGCTTTCAATGAATGTAATTCTTCAAGACATATAAGAAAAAACATTTTTTGGTTTTCTCTCGCTTTGGGTTTTCACGTAAAACACTGGTGTACTGTGTATGTGTATGATTGTTCATTTGTTCATTGCTTCTTTACTCTGTAGTTATTGGATGATAATGCTACATTGATATAACACTTGGATTATATGGTTAAAAATGATTAAATTTCTCTATTACTGATTCACCCCCCCTCTCAGTAATCCAAAAATATTCATCAATTTCTCATCATTTTCATTTATCGGTGCCTTCTCCAACCCATCTAGTTTCTCAAGAGACTTCTCAACCGCCACATCTATCCCTTGTTAGATGTGGTGATCAACACTCATATCCATTGTTTCCTCCAGATTTTATAATAGGAATGTTTTTCCAAATGAAAAGAGGATGTCGGTGCCTTATCCCCCTTTTGAGCCCTCAAGATATATGATAGTTATTCCTTTACTTTCATATATCCTTGAAAGAATTACAAAATTTTTCAAAGTATCCTTTAGAGATCCATACAATAGGATGGTGAAAGGGGTCCAAGCAAGTCATATAGGTTGTGATTGTATTCCTCCTCCCCTCTTCCTAATATTCAAGTTGTGATGTAGATAATGGTACACTTCCATCAGGAACCCATGATCAACTAGTATAGGAAGGTTTGGCATTGGAGCTTAATTTTGACCCTAGTGAAGTGAACCTGTGTTATGATGCTTATACTTCATACATGATTCAAAGAAAAGGATATCAAGCTATAATACATCAATGAGTTCCAGAGCTTCAACAAGGTTAGGCATTGTGGAGCTATTATTGATCCTAATGAAGTGACCCATGATCAACTAATACAGAAAGGTTGGGCATTGGAGTTATAGCTAAACCTAATGAAGTTAATCAATAGAAGGATGTTTATATTTAATAAGGAAGAAAAATGGATCAAGCTATCATACATCAATGAGTGCCATAGCTTCAACAAGATAGTTGAATTCTATCCTCCATTTTACTGGTACTTGACTAGTGATATGTAATGCCAACAATTTGTAGGAATTTCCAAATTCTTTGTAACAAGATATTTTTCAAATTCATAATAGTTATTGATTTCAAATGGATTACATAGTACAAGGCTTAAAATTTTACTCTTCAAGCCTTTTCATGTATCAATACCTACTGCAACCCTTTTAATTGCTCAATGGATTGCACAACCACAACTTCTATCTCCTATTGGAGGTGGAGATCAATGCCCATATCCATTTTTTCCTCCATGGCTTACATCAGGAATGTTTCAAAAGATACCAAATAGGAAGTGGGTGCCTTACAAACCCCACCCCCCCTCCCCCCAACCTTGAACCCTCTAGATATATGATAGTGGTTACTATACTTTTCAAAGTTGTAATAGTTATCAATTTCAAATGGATCGGTACAAGACTTAAAATTTTCCCCTTCAATACTTTTCATGTATTAGTACCTACTCCAACCCCTTCAGTTGCTCACTGGATTTCACAATCGTGGAATCTATCTTCTGTTAGTGGTGTAGATCAACACCCATATCCATTGTTTCCTCCATGTATTACACTAGGAATGTTTTGAAAAATTCCAAATAGAAATTAGGTTTCCTTACACCCCCCAACCTTGAGCTCTCTAGATATTCGATAGTGGTTCCTATAATTTCATATAACCTTGAAAGAGTTCCAAAGTTTTTTTTAATCCTGCAAAGAGTCATAAAACTTTATTTGATGCAATAGAGGATGATGAAAGGGAGCCAACCAATTTTCACACATGGTGATTGTATTTCACCTCCATCTAATATGCATATTCTGATGTAGATACTGGTACACTTCCCGATGGAAGCTAGAATCAACTAGTATAGGAAGGTTGGGTAGTGGAGCTACTTCTAATCCCAGTGAAGTGAGCCACTATTATGATGTTTATACTTCATATAGTAAGAAAATGAGATCAATATATATACATCAATGAGTTCCAAAGATTCAACAAGGTTAGTCATTAGAGCTTCAGTTGATCCCAATAAAGTGAGCCAGGGTCAACTAGTACAGGAGGGTTGGCCATTGGATTTATTGTTGATCCTAGTGAAGTGAACCAGTATTATGATATTTATACTACATACATAAAGGAAAAGATATCAAGCTATAGTACATCAATGAGTGCTATATATTCAACAAGGTTGGGAATTGGAGATACTGTTGATCCTAATAAAGTAAGCCAGGATCAACTAGTACATGAAGGTTGGGAATTGGAGATAGTTTTGACGTTGGCCATATGTTTGGAATGATGTTTGTAGTTCTTGTTTCTCTTATTGAGGTTATACACGACTACCACTTTTTAAACTTTTATTATTCTTAAAAATGAGTTGTAGGTGTTTTGGAACTTGCTTGGCATTTGAACTAGTAAGATCTTTACATATTATGCATATCTTGGAGATGATGAGGTGGACATGGCTCTTTCAGTAAATGTAGTTATAATTTGACAATAACCTTGACATGACATTTTAACAGTCAATTGGACCATATAAGGTGGAATTATAACTTGCAAGTTCCACTTCTCCTCCTGCATATGTTTTAAGTTGTGGTATTAGTTGGCAGGTGAGCTGACTGGGACTGATTGCTTTAAATCAAATTTTGTTTTATTTTAACTGACATATTTTATTTGGAAAACCAGATGGTTACATGATTTAGTTGGAAAACTGGATGGGACTTACTAGTGTTATGATTCAAGGTATTGGGACTTACTAATACTTTAGAAGTTGAACAATCCAAGAGGGATGACATGGTGGCAAAATTTAGAATATTCAAAGTGGAAAGTTGGAATGAGGAGTTTTCACATTCAATATCAGTAAAGTTTCTCTCCCAACATGACTTTGAGGATTTGTTGTACGATTGAATAATGCATGGTAGGTGTTTTGGGATTGTCTTGGCATTTGAATTGGTTATATATTTAAATATTCTGCATGTCTTGGGGATGATGAGGTGGACATGACTCTTTCAATAAATGCAGTTGTGATTTGACAATAACATTGTCATGACATTTTAACAATCAACCAAAGCATATATGGTGGCATTATGACTTGTAAGTGCCACTTATCCTCCTTCATATGTTCTAAGTCGAGGTATTGGTTGGCAGGTGAGCTGACTGGGACTGATTGTTTTAAATCAATTTTTGTTTTATTTTAATTGACATAATTTATGTAAATGTTTTTATTTGAAAAATTGGATGTTTACATGTTCTTATTTGGAAAATTGGATGGGACTTACTAGCGTTATGCTCTAGGGTATTGGGACTTACTAAATGGGATTTTTGGGATAGGAACTGGCTCCACTGTTTCAGTGTGAGTATGCTCTGCTCATTGAAGTCATCATGAAAATATTACCATTAAGAGTAGTTAATTTCTCAAAATTACTTCAAAATTTAACTGAATTCGTGTTGTTATTTTAGAGAGAATGTTGGACCTCTTGATATTACTAGAGTAGACAACTAGCGTGTTGTGCAAATACCAATTGATTTTATGATCTTATTTTCAATATTAGGTTGGTGACTCTATTTTCTTTGTGATATAGATATTTACTTGATTTGAGACAAATATATTTACTTGTTTGAAAGAAATGTTTATAATATGTTCACAGTTCTTCATATTAATGTATTTTTGTATTTACTTATATTTAGGGAAATTGGGATATCTTTTTGCATAAATACCATTTCCCATAATTGTTGCATAATACCGTGTGCTCTTTGCACTGGTTGGTAAATGGTTTCAATCAATCCGAATAAAATATAATATATTTGGAAGTTTAGGTTTGTGGGTTTATGAACATTCCTATTTGATGCTATTTTTTCGAGTTGTTGCTGGTGTTTCCATCATTCAATTCACTATCGTGAATTCAATGCGAAACATGTTCATCTTGGGAATTTCCTTATTTATGGGCATGTCTATTCCATAATAGTTAAATGAGTTTTATGCTACTTCTAAAGTGGGCCCTGTCCACACAAATGCACTATGGGTAAGTTAAAAAATAATGCATTGTGGGTAAGTTCAAAAAGAATTATGAAGCATGCTTTTCTTTGATTTTCATGGTAGGATATAATAACTTGATATGAAGTCTTGTGCTTACTGTTACAGGTATGAACTAACTGAGAGGGGGGGGTGAATCAGTTAGTGTAGATTATTAACAATTTACTCTCATTTTTAACTTTGAATCATGAATCTTAGTGGCAGTGAGTCTTTACTGTGAATTCCAGAGTTATAAACATAA
>ML777192.1:407412-421531 GCA_009831015.1 Picea engelmannii
TCGTGTTCCAGCAGTCGTGTTCCAGCATTCGTGTTCCAGCATGCGTTTTAGCATCTACGTTTTAGCATCCGTGATTCAGTATTTGTGTTTCAGCATCTACGTTTCAACATCTGTGATTCAGCATTTGTGTTTCAACATCTACGTTTCAACATCTGTGATTCAGCATTTGTGTTTCAGCATCTACGTTTCAACATCTCAGATTCAGCATTTGTGTTTCAGCATCTACGTTTCAACATCTGAGATTCAGCATCTGTGTTCACCATACACAATCGATTGCCATCAATGACAACCTTGATCATCTGCGTCATCTCTGCTATAGCCATATTTCCAACACTTACTTTAATTTGTCATGTTTTGGTTGCAGTTTAATGAGTTCCTAAACACCATATTCTCCTCAACACTCACAATTGCACTAATTATTGCAGTATTTCTAGAGAACACTTTAGAAGTTGACCAAGCCAAGAGGGATGTCGTGGTAGGTAAAATTCATAACATTAAGAGTGGAAAGTTGGAATGAGGATTTTTCACATTCCATATCAGTAAAGTTTCTCCCCCAACATGATTTTGAGGATTTTTTTACGATTGAATAATTCTTTCCAGGAAATTGTTGAGTGAATGTACCATTATGCTATTTCAAATTTGTTCATGAATTGGTGTATTCAATTCTAAGGAGATGGTGACAGGCATGCATCTCCCAATGATAAAGTCATCAATATTCTTGCAATTTGTTTTGGGGAAAGAGTACAAAGTAGATGATGTGAGGGGTGGAGAAACATAGCTGCAATGGAAATACTCCTTTGTGATAAACGTCTCTGTCACTTTCCCTTTTGTTTCCCAGCACACAACAAAAAATATTCATTGTGTTTGACAATCATTTAAGTAATAAGAAAGCGGATTGCTGAGAGAAAAGATCTCATTGTATGACTTATTTTTGTAAATCAAAGTCTTTATTTTTGGAAAACTAATCTGTGGTCTTATAAAAAATTGTAAAGGTTGTGGACAAAGAGATTACAACTCTTCACTTTCCCTTTTGTTTGTTGGCACACAATAAAAAATATTCATTGTGTTTGATAATACTTTAAGTAATAAGAAAGATGGTTGCTGAGAACACAACTCTCATTGTATGAATTATTGTTGTAAATCAAAGTCTTTTTTCTTGGAAAACTAAGTTGTGGTTTTATCACAGTTTTTAAAGGATGCATAAAACGAGATTATAACTCTTCACTCCGTAAATATATTTCAAATTGTAATCATGATTTTACATTTGATATGTAGCTCTTAGTACCTTGAAATCTTTGTATAATGAAAAAAATGATTTGTGAATTTATGTAGGAAAAGTTAGGAGTCTCATGACCTTGAAGATGTTGATTTTCCAACAATGATTTATAAATATGGTGTACCACAAGTTTCAATTTTGGTATTGAACCAAAGTGTTAAAAAGGGATTGTTATCCTGTCTAATTAAAACATTCACAAGAGGACGACCTGGCGGTCATACGTGAATTTCAAACAAAGCTCATTCAACTTGATAATTTTTTAGCATTCCATGGTTGTCCTCACAACACAAATTATTTGAGAAGGAAATGAGGATACCTATCTTTGTTCCCTATGTGTTTCCACTGTTAATGTGTTCTTCATTGCTTTAATTGATAGAGGTGGAGATAAGAGGTTAAACCATGTCTACCCCAAGGGTTATTGGTAGACAAGGATATTAGGTTTTGAAAGGAGATGGTTATGGATTAAAACATGGACTTACATTCTCAAGTATCCTTTGGAAATGTTATCACAAGATTTTTACTTTTGCAAACCCCAACACAAGTCCCCCAAATATGCGTAACTATGGAAAATCCTACCACTGTCACCTTAGTAAGAAATTCCCTTGTTTTAGTGATGGAGGAGGTCCACCACAATGGAGGCTTCCCCAACAAATTCAAGGGATCAAAGTAGCAATTATGGTAGCCAAGCCTACCACGCCCTCTCTTGATCACCTAAAGAAAATTCTAGGTCAAGGAAAGAGAAGGAGTATGAAGTTGTTTGAGTACCTCCCTGGAACAAGAAAACTTTGTAGCAAATATATGATAATTTCCAAGTCAAAACATGCAATAAGAAAACTTTGTAGCAAATAATTTTTAATGTCTTTTATGAAGACATTAGATAGTGAAATTTTTTATGCCTGTTATAAATTTGCAGCAGTGAACAATATTACAACATCCATAAAAGATTTATAACAACAACAATAATAAAAGATCAGAAATGCAACAATTGACAATGTAAACTTAGCACACCTCCACTAGAGTAATATCCAATTGTTATATACAATTTTTGAGCATGTTAATCCACCTTTCCAAGAGTGTACACAAAAAACAAGAGTGTATTCAAATGGTTGTAGAATACTTTTTCAACATCAACAAGTTTACTAGAAAATTAGTGAGTGTTAGTGTTAGCAAAGTTAGTAGAAATCTTGAGCGAATTAAAAGAGAGTATTTTTTTTATCAATTTCACCACAAGAGCATTGTAAAATCAATGCCTTTGAGGGCTATGGAGTCTTTGTAATAATACAACAATTCTTGAATATTGATCTAGAAAAGACTAAGAGATAGGGCTTAGACTCTAAGGTGCTAGCACATTAGGGCCTTAGGGTTTAAAATTTAAAGAGAATAATTGCTATAGGGAAAGCACTTTTGGGCTCTAACAACCTTTTCTACCTTCTTAATACTTTAACTAGGTCAAGAAATCAAGTGTATAGGGATAAAACCCTAAAGTGTTATCACTTTAGGGCTTTAGGATGCTAACCCTAGCAAGGAGATTTCACCAAGTAAGAAATATAGCATAAAGAAATCATGCTTCTCTCGTAGGGCTTTACCAAGTAAGAAATCTAGCATAAAGAAGCAATATTCCCCATGTAACATAACATCATAAATATAAATTGAAAAAAATCAACTCACTTTAGCCAAGATACCATGAGACAAAACTCTAATTGCATAAATTCTTCTTCAAAATCAACAAAAGAATCCACAAAATGATGCTCCAAGCATAGTACATTAAGTAGAAGAGCTGGATAGCCAAAAGAGGGAGAAAATTCCATAATTGTTCTCACAAATAGTGAGTGATGATTGATGATAAAATGAAATGAGATGGTCCTTTATTTATATGAGGCCATCTTAAACAATTTTTTCACATAAAATGTTCAACGACAAATTATAATAGGGTCAACCCCCTTCATTTTCCTCTCTAATGTGCAAAAATGAAATATACATAAAATAAAACCCTAAAAGGGTGATGTTATTCCCTAGAAGGGTGACATAGGGCCCAAGAATGTGACATTTGTCCTAAAGTAGTGGAAAGTTGGGCCTCCATAGGAAATATGTCATGATCCTGTGTGAAAATGTGCCATGGCATGAGTCTTCTCAAGTCAAACCACCACCGGAACCACACTATCCATCAAGCCCCAACCAAAATGGTGATGTCAAGGGATATAAGGTGATGTCATAGGCCTCCAAGGGCCATGTACAAGTGCAAGTAATGTGCAATATCATCATCAAGTGATGCCAAGATGCATCCAAAGGCAATGTATTTCATCTTCAACAATCTCCCACATGTGGGGTATGACATCCATCCTATGGGATTTCAATCCCCTATGAAGATCCAAGTGGCATAGTCTCTTCATAAATAACTTTCACTGGACAAGGTCCTACAAAAACAAACAAGTATGTCCTCCAAGGGTCCACAAGTCATATGAATCATGCCAATTAAGTCACATTTTATAAAAGAACCACCCAAACAAGTGCATTAGATCCCTCCTTTTCAAATTAAACAAATTGTCAAAGACCTTATAAACTTTTCCAACTTTAGGTATGGGAGGGGTGTCATGGTACCCTATTGGGTAGGCCTATCCCCAAGTCAAGGAAATTTTCCCAAGAAGATCCTATATAGATCATGTAATGAGTATGAGGTGGATTGGGGAAATACTCTTGGGCATGGGGTCCTTGACATATCAAGGGTTCATATTGTCTCATTTATGGATGCCTTTGTTGAGGGTGTCTTGCATCTCTTCTTTTGCAATGTAGCATTTTTCCAATCCCTTTATTTGCCCTTTTGCCTTTTTGTTTTCTTTTAAAATTTGAACATTGAATGCTATGTGCAATGGAAAGAAAAAAAACACCACGATGACACTTGAAGTTAGAACACATTGAGTGCTATGTGAACTAGAAAATAAATAACAACGCAATGCATTCCCCCATCAAGTGGGGCACTTTTTATTTATTTTCTTCTAAAAGTCCTTTATTTCTTATAGAGAAGTGTTTCATGGCTCTTAGGACCTTAGCATGAGCATCTAGAAGGATGTTTTATGGCCTTTGATTTTTACAATGTTGGTTGCAACACCTCAGGGCCTTTAGCCCCTTATTCCCATCAAATTAGGTACAAACCCTTCTTGGGGTCAATAGACCTAAAACCCAAAAGATGAGGAAATCAAGGGTAAGAAGTGTGAAAAGTGGTAAGTATGAGTGGGAATGGTACGATGACCCTTCAAGGAGACCCCCCAGTAGAAACCCTTTTGCTAAGGGTGACCAAATTACTAAGATACCATGTCAACCACCAAGGTGAAATTGGGCAGAGATGATTTTAAGGATGTAAATTTATATTAAAATGTAGAAACATGGGATAAACTAACTAGTCTTTAATATTTAAAATGTAAAATGTTTGGCTATAATTTTGTAAAATATATATCAATTTTTAAAGATTTTATATAGTTTCTATAAAATTTTGGCAATTTTTGAGGTAAAATAATTTTTTTCTACGGAATTTGGGTGAATCATTTTTAGAAAAAATAAAAATTGGTGAATCTTTTTTTGGGAAAAACCATGGAAAATTAGCCCATTGGCAAAATTTAGCCCCTAAAATCATCTATAAAATTAGGCAAAAGATATAATTTCTAAGCAAATGTTCCATAATCAAGAAAGGACTCTTTGCAACATGTTGAAATGCATCAAATATTAAAGTGACACTGTTGTTGGGAAAAATACCCTACGGACTAGCAAACTAGGGTTAGACTTGCATGCAGATTTTGATCGTAAAGAAATTACTTTTTAACCTACCACCCAAAACTTAAACCCCTCTTTCGCAATACATACATGGAAAGGAACTACTAACCTTTTTACTGATGTTTGGTGTAGATCCTCCGTTGCGCTTTGTCCGCTTGCTTGCTCTGCTCCCTCCAAAGATAATCCTGCAATCAAGACAAACCACTACACATGCATGCTACTTTTCTACTTGAGGGTTAGAAATTAAGCATAAATTAAACAAATCATAGATAACTCATGCATTGGGACGGGAAAAGTATTCTTTTATTATTTTCAAAATGAATCAACTTACAATCAAAGTCGAGACTGGCCACTGCTCCTTGATCCTGATCCTGGGCTCCTCCTCTTCTTTTGTTCTCCAAATGCTTTGCGTTAATTATCCTTAGGCTTGAGGAAAGGCTAAAGGGTTGGGACAATGGATTCGACAAATGGGCAGAGTTTCTTCGCTATAATTTTCCTCCTCCAAATGGTACCCCTACCCCTTATTTTATAGGCTAGAAGGAGCTAGGGTTTTGGACGAACTCTCGGCCATGCATGGTCGGGAGTTTCAGTTAACTGACCCATAGCTTTTTGTCCCGTCGGCAACTTTCCTATTTTTGTGTTTTGTTAGGTACACGCGGGCTGTAGTGGGCCTGCCAGCGTGTACACACGTGCAATAATGGGTTAGGGCACGTGGGCCTTGACCCAAGAGGATTTTCAAGAGTTTGTTCAGCATAGTTTTGGCAAGGAAGGGATATGAGTTGGCCTGATGCCAGGTAAGCATGTGTGGTGCAATTTAGGGTTATAATAGATGCCCCCTAATGTGTGAGGTCATAAGAGCATCTGATGGCCAAAATACATTACCAATCTTTTACCAATCTGTACTGATATGCTGAATGAGTGACCCCAAGAATCAGGAACTAGACAGTGCCGTCTGCAAAACAAAAAATGTCTCACCGAGGCGGGCATACCCATGCTCGGGATAAAATAGAACCATGGCTACCAATCAAATACATTGTATATCCATGTCAAATAACTATAAAGAGTAGCCGTGAATAATACACAGCGGAGCTACATCTCGAAATCAGAAAGATATACATATAGAGTATCCATCTCCCAGAAGCTGATTCAGCCTGATGGCTGTACTTCAGAGCTCGAGCAACAACTTCAAAATCTTCTAAAACTCGGGTAGGAGTGTAATATGAGTGTACGACTGCACTACCCAAAGGTCTTCGACGACTCCTCGGCTATGGACTTGATAATCTTGATGATCGGACTGAAGGCTTCAGTGATTTCGAACAAGGACTTGATTGGACGTTCATGACGGCCGGGTATGCGAACAAGAGACATATTGCAGAGGGGCCGAATCAGGCTTACTGACAAACTTCCCTTGGACAATAGCACAAAAAGTGATAAGACTCAGGCAACATATATGTTAATCATAAGTCTACGAAGTAGGAGGCAACACAAACTCTCCATATGTTTGGAAGAGTAACCAAACGGTGGAGGACACAACTCTATATAGCGAGAAAATATTCCTAAGGTCGTACTACATCCCATAGTCTGATGATCAAATGGATAGATGTGCTTTATCCAAGGGCGACTCATGATGTTGCCAATAAATAAAATACCTTCCCCATCCTCTTTTTGGGGTATATTTGATTTTTTTGTTCTTTTTGACCATTTTTGAAAAATAATAAAGGAATATTACGTTACAATGGAGGAACAAGTACGACAAACATACAAGCTCAAGGCACAAGGACAAGACTGATGTTCTGGTGAAATGATACTCAGGAAAAATCCTCCGGCGGCCAAAGGTGTCAAGACGCAGAAGAAAACTATCACAAGGCTGATGGATAAGGTATGCAAATGCGGTTGATAGAACACACAATGGTAATGTCCTTCGATGTAAGTTTAACAAGCCCAGAGAAGGGAAGCTCGGTAGTTTTTCATATTTAGAGAGTCTGAAAAAGAATAAAAGGAGACTCCAGTGGGGTACCTTTTTCTACAATAGTCTAGTTGGTTCGAAAAAGGGATAAACTAGCACTGATTAGATGTCAATTCAAAACCATTTTAATGAGTGTGAAAAGGGCAAGATCACTCGGCTAATTTTTCAATTTTAAGGAGTCTGAAAAAAGCTTAACTATGGACTCCATCATGAATGTTCTTCTGGACCATTTTAACGAGTGTGAAAGAATAAGGTCACTCGACGATCTTTTCAATTTTAGGGAGTCTGAAAAGAGCTTAACTATGGACTCCGTGGGGGTTTCTTTTTCGTAAATTTAGTCCCTCAGGCCCGAAAAAGGAATAAAATTATACCTGAGGATACTCTTCTAAAGAATGAGAATTCAATAGAGTATTCCTTTGTTCGTACAGTTGACCGTCCGGACCGAAAAAGGGGTAAACTACTGCCGGACATACGTGACTTCAAATTTCAGTTTAACGAGCGTGAAAGGTCACAAGATCGCTCGACAATATTTTCATGTTTAAAGGGTCTGAAAAGGGCTTAAAAGAAGACCCGTTTAAGGAACGTTCTTCTGGACCAATTTAATGAGTGTGAAGAAACAAGGTCACTCGACAATCTTTTCATCTTTAAGGAGTCTGAAAAGGGCTTAAAGAAGACTCCTCAATGGTTACTTTTCTCAGTTAATCTGAACGAGATCTAAAAACATAAATGTAGTCTCGTCGGATGTTGCTGTCGGATCTTAAAGCGAGTTTGAAAAACAACAAAGTTAGCTCATGATAGACCCTTTGTGAGTCGATGCCTGGAATCTCCTCGGGGGAGCTGTATGCTCCGACGAAAACATTTTCTATGACGCCAGGGGTTCTGGAGATATTGATAGGTATCATTTCAACAATAGTTGCCATATTACCTTCAGCATAGATCTTGTGTGTAGCTAAGGGATTAGTATGACAAGACCTATCTCCAGTCATAGTCACGGTGAATTATCCTGCTTCGATTCGGCTTAACTTTGGGAGGAAATATGATCTGTGATGAAAATCGTCCCAAGGTTTGTCCGGACTAGTCATTACTTCGATTACTGCTTCATCAGAAGGCAAGACTAAGTCTAACGAATAGACGTTAGCGAGAGAACCCTGAGCCCAAATAGGCTCTGGAAGTGGATCTAACTCTTGTGCGGGAGTCGGATCAGGGTTAGCTGAAGCTTGCTGAACTAAAGAGTACGCTACTTCAGTGACCGACAAGGGCATGGACATGCTGGGGTGCCCTATCTCGTCCATCGTGGCTGATGGGGAAGGAAGAATCCATGGATCGTCAAAGTAAGTTGTGAGGAATGAAAAAACTTGAAAAATCTCAGCCTTGTGGTGATTAGATATAAACTTGATATCGTCATGAGGAGGTGGGTAATCGAAGGTACCCATAAAGGATGGGCACAAACCAACTCCTACGTTAATGACACCGGGTTGAGGATTATCAATCAGGGGAACCGTGGATGCCCCCAAAGCTAGGTCAGGTCTAGAGAAGGAGAATTGATCGATGGTTACTATCTGACCCTCGTGTGGAAACAACAAGACTCGGAAAACTGTAGCAACCACAGCTTGCATAGCATAAGTCCAACTCCGTCCTAACAAGAGATTATAGTTGAGGGGAGCATCGACTACCTCTACTTCGACACACATAGTCTTTCCTCCTAACTGCACAGGGAAAGAAGGAATGATGCCATGTGGTCGAAAAGAATGACCGTCGAAAGCAGTGAGGAGAGTAGGTGATGGAGACAAGGCAGGCTGGCCAATGGCCTTCCAACATGCTAACGACATAACGCATGTCGAGGCGCCCTCGTTGACCACCGTGCGGAAGATATTGCGTGTAAAATTTTTCGTGGGATGAGCCACTACTATCTGAAACGTGACGTGGAAAGGCATACGAGGTTTTAAGTCGATCGTATCTAACATGATGGTACCCGGGTTACAAGTCTCAGTAGAGCCTAAAGCAGTTAGCAAGGATTTCCTCTGAGCAGAGCAGCTTTGGAGGACTTCCAAAGCAGATATCGCACAAGGGGTTTGTGATAAATCTTCCACCACAGAGTAATTCTGGGCAGCCCTTGCGTTTGGGTTGTGAGAAGCTTTCTTAAATGCACCCTTTGGAATGCGTGTCATCGTTTCTCCCAACATCTTCTCGATCTGTAGAGGAAGAGATGGGAGTTCAGCTTCTTTTCCCTTCTCAGAGGCACTTGGTTTACTATAGTCGTGTGCTCTAGTCGTTATTAAAGCATCACCCCTAACCATATATACGTTCGCGGATGAGGGATTGTTTGGAGGAGGGCAGGTTTCTTGACTGCCCCCTTTTGCACTTGTAGAGGCTTGAGTTAAATTTTGCCCATGCTGAAAGGGATTAGTCAACACAGCTTGCTGTTGCTGTGTGACAAAATTTGGGGCCTCTGCAAGTCAAGGACAAAGATGGGTCGGGTGGTCTTCCGCACACAAGTTGCACAGATACCTCGCCTTTCATTTTTCCGTGGTGCCCTCACCAACATTATCAGTGGGTTTTTTCTCCCCCTTACCCTTCTTTCGTTGTTTTTTCTTCCCTTCAGGCTGTTGGGTGGCCTTTGGGTTAGTCGACTGCATAGAGTGTACTTCCGACGTTTGGGTAGGAGGAGCAGCCAAAGCAGTAGTCTGGTTGGCCACTGAGTGTTGTATAGATAACTGTTGCAATTGTTTTGTCAATTGCTCAGCGGGATTGGTTTGGGCTGAACCAACAATACCATCGGCATGTGGTCCATCTCTCTATCTAGTTTTATCCAGTATCGATCATGGTGCATCGGGTAGGATGTTGTATAATAAACCAGACTGAGAATAGATAAGCTCAAACTATTGAGCCCTCATGATGGCATCTTCCACAGAGAAAACCCCAGAAGTTGCGACGTCTTTGGATAATTGTGGGACCAGAGACTTAAGGAACCACTCAAGTAGGAATGCTGGTGGGACTGGTACTTTAATTAGGCTCTTCCATCATCTCCACTCTCGGATATGATCAGAGATATGGTCCGCTATTGTCTGTTCGAAATTGGCGAGCAACTCTGTGCCAGCGTCGTATCTCACAGGTAACTGGAAATGGTTAAGGAAGGCCATCGCCAGTTCGCCAAAGGAAGAGTATCTTGAGTGATTGAGCTGGATGTACCATTTCGTGGCACTCCTGATAAGAGTGCGTTGAAACAATCGCAGCTGTACGGAGTCATCTTTCAATGAGTTAGATGAACACCAAAGATGGAAGGTAGTCATGTGATCACCTGGATCTTCGTTAGGCTTGGCCTCAAACTTTGGAATGTCCGAAGGCAAATTCGTTGACATAGGAGGCCAACGTGGATCGTGACAAATAGGATCATTTAACAACCTTGTCAAATCTGGCAAGTGTAACGTCGCCAGGAATGGTAGTTTGGGTTGCTGCTGATAGCCTAGGAAAAAGGGTCCTGGAGTTTGACTGGCACCAGGTTGTCTGGAAAAGTTTGGCTGCTGTCCCGGATTCTGGTAGAAACCATGGCCCTGACCAACATAAGGATTTTGCATCTGTGGAGACATCATCGACGGATTTCCCATAAAGGACAATGGATGTTGGGCGTTCATCATGTTTGAAGGACTTTGGGAAGGATTACCCCATGCCGGTCCTGATGGGAGAGGCATAGAAGTCTGTCCAGGGTTCCATTGACTGTGGAAAGAACTACCCCAGAACGACATTCCAGAGGAGGGAACGGATCCTTGTCCTGAGTTCCAAGTCCTGCTATATATGCCCCAGCGCAGGAATAGTACCTTGTGCCAGAGTAGACTGTCCAAAAATGGGAGTGCCCCCAGACGAGAAAGCGGTGGATGCGAAACTGTTGTTACCAAACGTCCCGTTCCAAAAAAACGGTGATGAACCTATCGACATAGTGTGTGCAGGTGTTCCTTGACTCCCGGCTCCAAATAAACTCGTGTGTGCAGGTTGCCCGGTGGACGACTGATGCAGACCACCAAGCGAAGGGGATGAAGGAGAGATATGACCTCCAGCGTAAGGAAAAGAATGAAAAGGGACGGAAGTGCCCCCAAGTTGACCTTGCAGAGGAGCGTTAGAGCTCCCTGCCCCCATACCCAAAGTTTGTAAAGTGGAGTAAGTGAGTGCAGGACTTGTGCCCGAACTAGGAATACCGTATGAGAACAGAGGGCCTGTCGCACTAGGTGTGAAGGGAGTTGTGGCCACCGCGATAGATGGGATCGGTCCATTGTGAGACGTAGTTGTGGCCGAGACCATGGTGGCTCGGATCGACGATGGCAAGTTAGGAGATGCTTCTCCTGTGGTAGCAACGGTGGTGGGAATGGAAAAATTCCCAGAGGAAGTAACATCGTTTGTTTCCATAGCTGTGTGAGGCACTGACAGGCGTTCATAAAATTGGATTGGTACAATAACCGATGGCCAGGTATCAGTGGTTGGGGTTTCAACCGAGCTAAGATTTACGGTGGACTCCTCCGGGAGTTGTTCGGGCACAATGGTTTGTAACCCGATTGCTTCGAAAGACCCTTGTTGATCTAGCTTCCGCCTTAATGGTGGCGGGGGTGGCTCCAGTATTACCGGCGGCAGGCCCAGAAGCCTTCGTGACCGGCAGAGCTCGGGATCCTCCACTGTGTGAGAAGATCCAAGAAACGCTAAGGTATTCTACACATTCAAATAATAACACACACTAAAAAAGAAGCCTCTAAGAGATAAGTCAAGCAAACACTAAACTAGTTGGAAGAACAGTTACAACAACCAACACTAGAGAAACTTACCGGTGCAAGTGCAACTCGAACACGGAAGCACCCTCCGGGTATACTCTGCAAAGCATGGACCGATGTATGTCCTAGGTACCATGGTATACCCCCGCAGTCACCTGTGTATGTCCCTAAAAAGATTGGCAACTAGTTTGCCAGCACACGAACAGTCACCAGGCGGGTACAATCGAAAGTCGGGTAGACCACAATGAGCAGGGTATCAAGCCCGAAACCTGTCAAGGGTATCGAGAGTAAATGGTCTGGAAGACAACTGAGGACCTCGAATGGATTCGAGACCCACGAAGCCCCGTGGCAAATGCAAACGACGAAATCCCAAAACAAGCCCTCGATATGTGTTCTCCACTACGCTTGGTCCGACTTTGGAGGGGTTATCTCTGCTACCTTTCCGCACACAACCTCGTGTTTATCCCCTGTGTTAGAGGGGGGTACCAAATAAATTCCACAAACTGAAATTGTACACTCCCTATCACAGACTCCAATGTTTGGTTTTGAATGGCTTGGAGAGTTTCCTCTCCAACCTAATCCAAGGCCCTAGTCCTGAACTAGTTTGTGAACCCTACAAACAAAAAGTCTAATAGATTTTATATTATCGTTTCTTTTATGGGATTTTTTACATCATGGGGTATGAAGGTGAAACTAATGATGTGTAAAGACTCAAATCAAAAACGAATGAAAAAAGCTGGAAACAAAAGACTTTTACTCAATGCAAAAATCAACAACTGTTCACAAAGAAAGACTTCTTTTTCTTTTCAAATTTTCTAAGATTTCATGCAACAAACATAAAGGAATTTCGCTCGACTACGAGCTACTTATGCTCTAAATGCACTGCAAAAAACTTATGAACAAAAATACTTCTCCCTAGCTATTGATGCAGAAACACAATCTTCAAACAAAGAAGAAAATGAAAAGATATATTTTTTTCTTTTTTTTTTATTTACGTGCTAATCAAGCAAAAAAAGGGAAAATACCAACAAGCCTAAAACCAAGAAAAAACAAAATTTCGGCTTAAAGCGCAGATCGCAAAGAATCAGAGCAAAGACACACAATGGCAATTAAGAAAACACAGACTCTTACGCTTGTCTAAAAACCATAAAACAAAATTTTTCTTTTTATCTTTTCTATCAACTATCAACTAAGAAAAAACAGGCTAAGGGTAAGAGGCCCTAACCTACTGACTGTTCAACCCTAGACTCAAACACATGAGAGGAACACTTCTCACCACAGGATGGGATGACTGCCCCACCCGGATTGAAAAGCAGCCTGTCAAGCACGCTACTGTCACTGAAACAACATGCGTGTGAACGCGTGCTGAGCTAAAACAGAACGCGTGTACACATGGGCTAACCTTGTATAGGCCGCGTGTATGTATAAACTCTAAGAAAAAAATAAACACAGGCAGCCCAGACTAGGAAGAGGCCTCTGGTATTGATAACCAGGGTCTCTTGAAGGCTTGGATGCTTCTTCTAATAGAAAAGAAAAATAATTGCAAGGAATAAAAAAACACAACAAGACAAATTGAGACAAGACTGTGAACCAACAAGACTCATATAGGATCCAGAAAACCCCCTGAGAATGTATAATTCTGACAGGCAAGAGGAGGACTGCCTCTCAAGCTCTCTGAACTCCTACATGCTACTGAAACCTCTACAGCTAGCGTTCACACGCGTGCTGTAAGAGGTTAGGGCGCGGGTACATGCGTGCTGGCCTTCTACAAGCCGCGTGTACCTCTGTGTGTCCCGACAATTGTCATCAAGCAACAGTCAAGGAAAAATGGTATAAAGAACCAGGCTCCCTGCTAGCTCAGGCTTTACAGAAAAAGACAGGCAAAGAAACAAAAAATCTAATCTCTTAAACTACCCAAAAAACTCAACTAAATCCGGAAACCCTAAAGAGTATCTTCCCCAGTATGGTCACCAACTCTGTTGTTGGGAAAAATACCCTACGAACTAGCAAACTAGGGTCAGACTTGCATGCAGATTTTGACCGTAAGGAAATTACTTTTTAACCTACCACCCAAAACTTAAACCCCTCTTTCACAATACATGCATGGAAAGGAACTACTAACCTTTTTACTGATGTTTGGTGTAGATCCTCCGTTGCGCTTTGCCCGCTTGCTTGCTCTGCTCCCTCCAAAGATAATCCTGCAATCAAGACAAACCACTACGCATGCATGCTACTTTTCTACTTGAGGGTTATAAATTAAGCATAAATTAAACAAATCATAGATAACTCATGCATTGGGACGGGAAAAGTATTCTTTTATTATTTTCAAAATGAATCAACTTACAATCAAAGTCGAGA
>ML777192.1:429279-473912 GCA_009831015.1 Picea engelmannii
ATATATTAATGATTAAATGTGAAGGAATGTGTATCTATGAAGTTAGAGAAATATAGTGATCCATAAGGATTACACATTAGGGATATGGTTGACTCATATGATTAACTCCAAAAAGCAATACAATAACTTATATGGTTATTATAAGATTGGTGACACTGTACATTTAACATCAATATATCACATTAGTGCTATAGCTTGATTTAAGACAATACATCATCAAAACATATACACAAAATAAATCCTTACAACTTTGAAAACTATATCTATCCTCACTTTTTGTTTATACTTGGGAATTTGGAAGCTCATAGCGTGCCATTATCCATATATACATGTTGTGTTATAACTTATATCCCCATGCATCCATGTCCAACATGAACAAATAAGTGTAGAATAGGTGCTCTAAGTAGTGCCATGCAATGTAAAAGTACAAGGAATTTCAAAGCATGTTGGAACAATGGTTGATGTGTAGTCGACCCTTGACACTATCATTGAATTGAGTTTACCTAGTGGAAATATTTAGAATGGAGAGACTTTTGGTGTTTGTCGTTGTGTAAACTAAACAAGAATTTTCTTAGCCTCTGTGTTTGCGTGCTAGATATCATGTCCTAGTTATTTTAAAGTCACATGGGAAGATGACTCTGTAAAGACAATGGTGGATAAAAACTAGATCAAACCGGACCATCAAAGTTTTACCACATAACACCTATATATTTGTTGGATCTGTGCTCACATGGGCCTTTAAAGCCATCAAATCAAATCTATCATAGGAACCTAGGGAGATCCTCTCCCTCCTTTCCCCATCTTAATAGGGCCCTTAATAGTACATAAATGCTACCTCCAACAAGAGATTTAGTACATACATAATATCAAATTTAATGGAATGGTGCATTTCAACTATCTCCCTTATTAAAATGAATGTTATTTTTATAAAGATGCATGCTTCATCCATTATCTTTACACATCAAATTCTCACTCACTTCTCCATTCATTCACTTCCACTTAAGTGATAAATTATCACTCACAACGATTGGGATTGAGGAACCGGACCACCGAGAGGGACAAGATCAAAATATTTTTCGAAACCCCACTCCTCACATTCGCTTCCTTCATATGCACCAGAGGAATTTTTTTATTGGCTTGGATCAAGGAATATAGATCCTTAAGTTCTATGATCTCGACTTATTCCACCATGCCACTGGATATGCATGAAAAGTAGAGAATGAGGTGGTGGTACGATACAGAGAAAGATTGAAGACAGAGAAAACAACAAAGTTTTGTAGACAAAATCTCTTATTAGGAGCTATCCACTCCATCCCACCTTCTGGAATTCATTATCACTGCTCTTTTATTAGAACATATCATATTAGTCTAGGTGGTCTGTTGTCCCACAACAGGGGCTCGTTTGACATGTTGATCAACATGGATAGCAGTGTCGAGAACACCAATCATGGATGGCAGAGACTTGTTTACCCATTCTCATGTTGGCTTGAGTGCAAACCTGTGAAAAAGAGTATATTCATCATGGGCACAAGGAATACAAAAAAGAGAAAATTTTAATATTCAATGAGTACATAATGATTTCCATTTATTTTAATATCAATGTTTTACAAATCTTTATGAAATATTCTTGGTGCTAATGGAAACATAAAGTTGGAGTGAATGCACATTACACAACCTTTGAAACAGAGGTCAGAAAATGGTGGGAGATAGAGATGGCAGAGGGCACCAGAGGTGGGGCGGGTTGAACTATTAAGGAGACAGAGATGGCGGAGGGTGCCAGAGGTGGGATGGGTCAAACTATTGAAGATATGGAGATGAAAGAGTTCACTAAAGACTAGATGAATGTAAATGTATAGGAAGTAAAAAATTTGAACTATCGAGGAGGTGGGGATGATAGAGTTCATCGAAGACCAAGAAACTGTTGGATTAGGTCATATGATGCCCTCCATGTACCTCCAAATAGCCGTCAGATTGGGTTGTTGGATGCCTACCACATGGCACCAAGACAATTGTATGATACTAGTCATGTGACATACAAACAACCATCAGATACATGCCACGTGGTGCCAAAAAAACCATCGGATTCCCACCACGTGGTTCCCACACAATCATTGAATTCTTGCTAAGTGACCTCTAGAAAGTTGTTAGATAGGGTCGTGGGATGCTCACCACATGACTAGAAGACAGCCGTCGGATCTGTCCATTGGATGCCCACTACGTGGCTCCCAGCCAATCATCGGATGCATGCCACATGGCTCCTAGAAAATCCTTTGATGCTAGTTATGTGGCTTCCAGGTAGCCATCTGTATTTTCTCCATGTGGCCAGAAGACATTTGTCGCATCGAGCCATCGAGTTCCCACCATGTGTCTAGCTGACATCTGTCAGACTCTTGCCACATATCTCTTAGACAGTCGCCAGATGCTTGCCACATGGCTCACAAACAATCGTCGAATGCTCTCCATGTGGATCCCAAACATCTATCATCTGTCTACCACGTGGAAAGTAAAAAATTGTCAGATTCCCTCCATGTGGCTAGCAGATAGTCGTCAGATGCCCTCCACGTGGCTAGAATATAGTTGTTAGATACCTACCACATGGCGCCATCACAATGGTTCGATCGGGCCATGGATGTTCGCCACATGGTAGCCACACAATTGTTGGATTCCTACCACATGGCATTGGCATATCGGTCTGATCGAGTCGTCTAATGGTTGCCACATGACACCCACACAACAATCCGATTGGGTCATCCAATGGTCGGCAGATGGCGCCCCCACAATAGTTCGATCATGTTGTCCAATGGCCACCACAGGGCACCTGCATAGCGGTCTGATCAGTTCGTTTAATGGCTACCACATGGCATCCACACAATGGTCTGATTGGGTCATCCGATGGTCACTACATAGTGGTCGCACAATTGTCTGATCATGTCATCCGATGGCCGCCACATAACACTTGCACAGTGGTTAGATTGAGTTGTTGGATGCTCACCACATGGCACTCGGACAATCATCAGATCAGGCCATTGGATGCCTGACACATGGGACCCACACAAAAATATGATCGGGTCGTCGGATGCCCACCACATGGTGCCCGAATAGTCATTGGATCGGGTCGTCGAATTCCCACCACATGGAACACACACAACGGTTTGATCGGGTCATCTGATGGCCCAATTAGTTGCAATTCTCTGGTCTAATAGTTCATATTGTGCATATGAATAGTTAATAGATCTAAGGGATGGAGAGACACCACATGGAAACGATTGAAGACTAGATTTGATGGATGAAGAGGAGCCACATGGCAGTGATATGAAAACAAATCCATGGTTCATAATGAGCCATGTGGGGGTGATTTGACGAGTATATTTGACATACGGAGAGGAGCCATGTGGTAGTGGTTTGATGAGAAAATTCGATGGATGGAGGGGAGCCACGTGGCAGTGATATGATGGCCAGATCTGACGATGGAGAGGAGCAACTTGGTAGAGATCTTACAGTCATAGCAGGTCATAACAAAGCAAGGATGATGCTAAGGAGGGATTTGAATTGTTATGTTTTGTATGACCATGGATGAGGAAAAGGAATCTGTGTATGTCCACCATATGAGAGAATGTGATTCATTTAGACCTACTTCTTTCCAGCTTAACCATTGGGTAGTACCCAAAACAAAGTCCCTTATGGCGATTTGTTGAAGATGAAAAAAACCTGCATTATTGAGATCATGTATAAATTTGTTGTGGGAAGATGTTTTTACCTTGGCACTCTATCCAAGGGTCCTTACCAATGAGGAAAACTGCTCCATTCCCAAACTTCCATATGAGTCAATTACCAATCAAAGGGAAAGCATTGACTGTGGATTTCCAAATTCTAGACCCATTCCTTGACGATTTCAAGTTTTTCTTTACCCAGTCTACAATTGAGTCCAAAAGGGAATATTTTTCTTTTATTGTGCGATCCTAGAAACCTGAATTTGTGATGATACCCCATACATTGTTTTGCATCTAGAATGTTTTTTAAGCCCGAGCCCCAACATCCGAAGGACTTTAGGAGAGATGTCCTTTTTTTATGCCAGTATAAGGTGTCTTTTTTCATATAGTTTTTTAATATGAAAAGTTATATATGTAACCTATTTTATTTTTACTATATTATGTAGTGTACTTTCAATATAATATAATATAATATAAAGACTTAAAATATTAATTTAAGAAATTTTAAAATATTAATTAATTTTTTAAATTATTTTATTTAAAAAATTTAGAAATATTTTATAATTATTAAAAAATTAATTTTAAAAAATAAGTTAATGATTCTTCTAAGTTGTGAATGTAATTTTGATGATAAGTGTAAGAAATTTGAATTCATTCAACACCAACTATATTAATTAACATTGACTACCCATATTTAAAAAACAAAAACGAGAGGGTCAATTGCTTTTTAGAATTTAAATGCTATGTAAAGAAGATTAAGAGATATGTTTTTAAAGGCCTCTCTATTTTAAACGGGTCTTTAGAAAAAAAATAAATCATATTTATTCTCCTAAGATTGAAGGTTTTATAGAACAACGAATGGAACGAATCAGAACGCCAGTGCGGCTAGGGCCCAAACCCTAGCCGCCATCGCTCCTTTTTTCGCTTGCAGGGTCACTGTGCTACGTTTGCAGCTGCCGATCAAGGTCTCTCTCAGTTACAGGGTGCGACTCGGAGGATCCAGAGCGTCCTTTCTGCGTGCACACGATCTTGGTATCGCTCTCTCATCATACAAGACGCGTTGCGATTCTAGCGCGTCCCTTCTGCGCGTTTGAAGCAGTGGAAGCCTCTGGTGGCCGCCGTCCTGTCAAGATGGCTCCAAATCCGATTGCAGAGAATGAGGAAGATCCTTTGGAGGCATTCAAAGCATTAGTCCACTCGGCAGGATCTAAATCCAAGTCTTCTCTTCCGTCTAAGTTTGTTAAGAAGATGGAGGAGATCCCTTCTCTGGAGCTTTCTCCAGAGCAGCCTTGCAACCTTGCCCTCTATCTGGCAGAAAAGGCCCTCGTCGAAAATTTTACGAGGTTATGGCCCAGCCCCAAAACGGTAGAAGCATGGATCGAAGAATGATGGAGGCCGCTGATACAGGAAAGAGTTACTCAGAGCGCAGTAGGCAGGGTTTTTTTTGTCTTCAGCTTTTCAAGCAAAGAGGACCGTGATCTAGTTTTCAGATCTGGACCCTATTTCATGGGGTCGAGAGGCTTGTTCTTAGCCCCCTGGACTCTTGAATTCAACCCCGGAGACGAGATAACCACAGCCCCTGTTTGGGTTAGGCTGCCTCACCTCCCCGTACATCTCTGGGGGAAAAGCTCTCTAGAGGACATTGGAAACAAGCTTGGGCGTTTCCTGGAAAGTGTGGATCCGAAAGGGGGCCAGTTCACCTACGCTCATATTTGTGTTGAGGTTAACCTCGAGAAAGGCCTACCGGAAGCCATTAAGCTCTCCCTGGGGGAATGGAGCCATATCCAAGCGCTGGACTACAAGCAGATTCCTTTTAAGTGCCTCCGGTGCCATGCATACGGTCATTTCGCAAAAAGCTACCCTAAAGTCTCTGAGGAACCGGGACCAGTCAAAGAAGATGATTTTCAGCCAGTATCCAACCGACGAAGGCAACCAAGGCGAAAGGATCCGCTACCCCAGGCTCCAAAAGCCACTCTTTCAGCAGAGGCAACTCTAGAAAATAAAAACAGATTTGAGGCGCTGAAGGAAGATGAAGCCCCAGATCTAGAAGCAACAGAAGTGAAGGAAGATCCTCTGGTAGAAGAAAGTCTTCCGAACTTCAACCCCCTAGGCCTAGTAGCAACGAGAGAATTGCGGGCCCCAGGTCCGGTTCCCTCTGCCTCGGCAGGTTTGACTGTTTCAGTCCCATCTAACAATTCTGTGGAAACTTCTGATTCTGAAGATAATTCAGTCCCGTCTCCACCTCTTACTCGAGGACGAAAGTCCAACAAAGCGCGCAGAGAAAAGGAGGCGGCCTCCAACATTTCCTCAGGCTCTCAGAAAAAGCTGGATCCCTTCTTTAAGAGGAAAATTCCACCCCCCTCCGGTTAATGTTTTGCTTCTGTCTCCTTTTGTGCTCACAGTTTGTGAGAATTTACTCATGTAAGCAATTTTTGCCATTTTTTCGAATTAGCTCCAGAAACAGATGGGGTGGGTTTCCCAAGACATTTACAAGAAGGTTGGAAGCACTGTTAGAGGTCACCAACCTTCTTCAGATCTGTAACTTTCTGGTTCTGGTTTGCCAGAACACCGACTAATGAAACATAACCGTTCTTGTTAAAAAAAAGAAAAAGAAAAAAAAGATTGAAGGTTTTATACCAAATAAACACGCATCACAGTAAATCATTCTTAGAGTTGCACAAACAATGGATCCAATAACCATTGGGTAGCAACCAACCCTTATATAAATCAAAAAAGGAAAAACCATACTGAACAATCAAATGACGTCCAACTTTTGGTGAAAAACAATTATCCTCTATATTAATTATCTGTTAATCTCAAGGATTCATGCATGCATTCCACTAAAAAGGTTATCCAGGCCATGTAAATCAAATCACTAGAAAAATATATTATGAATATTCCTTTTGCCAAGTATAAATATTACTATGAATACCAGTTTTGGGACCATGCGCAAAACTAGAAACTTAGCCCACCACAAACAATTTATAACTGGGAATGAGAATTTAAACCTATTGGCGATCAGAAAAAACAATGACGCATTCATGTACATTGAATACTAAGATGTTGGTAGTTGATGCATTCAAAAATCATATCTGCTAGTGTTTCTGACCAAGAAAGATGATATATTTTGACAAAAATGTTGTTATATTTATGACCAAAAAAGTTGGTTAAATTGAGATTTTGACCATTTGATAAAGCCCATGGGTGATCAGAAAAAACGATCCATTTGTGTACATTGCATAAGAATATTTGGATAATTGATGCATTCATAAATCAAATCATCTTAGTGGTTCTAATAATAAAAATATATAAACTAGTTCATTTTAATGACTTTGCTTGAGATTTTTCCCATCTTACTCACAAATTTGTACTTGTGGGGACAAAGGGAGTAGACAAATTCCTATTAATTTCCTTTGTCTCTGTGGCTCCCCTTTGACAATGGACACTGGCACAAGAAGTGAAGTGGGCATTTCTCTGCACGTCTTCCAATAAATAGAGCCTTCGAATATTATAAAATAGTACTATTGAAGTTTTCACAGTAGTTTAGATTTTGATGATAAGTGTAAGAAATTTGAATTCATTCTAAATGCCAACAATATTAATTAACATTGTTATGACTAACAATATTTAAAAACTAAAACTAGAGCGCAAAATGCTTTTTAGAATGTAAATGTAATGTAAAGAAGATTAATAGATATGTTTTTAATGGCCTCTCTCTTTTAACCATCTCGTTAGAACTCCCTTTTCCACCATCACATGACCAGATCGATCCAGGAGCATGTATAACTCCATGTTGTTCCCATTCAACCCAAGCCGGAGATACACTATCAACTCTGGGGTTGCTAGACGAATCATTCAATTTATACCCAATGAGGAGGATCATTGTCCCGAAACCCATGTCTCTGTGTTATCTGCATCAACCAAAGAATTTGAATACAGAGTTATAATAGAAAGTCGAGCTAGATTTCCAAGAGATAAAGGCAACATAACAAATATTATACACATCATTACTTCTGAGTTGAGGGAGCTCCAGCTCACGTACTCATGGGGTGGATACTACTGATTAGGATCGTGTCCTTGATCATTTGTATTCGGAGTCTTTGAGGACACGATCAAATATCATTTTTTAAGAAGTGCCTGCAATGCCTGTAAAATTGTTATATACTTTGCAATTGATTGATGGAAAGCCATTAAAATTGTTGTATATATTTCACAATTGATTTATAGAGAATTGTTTTGATTTGATTCAAATCTGTTTCCTCCACTTGGCCTTTTTATGAATCTCTATCTTAAACAAAGAGGCGATCCTCTGCAAACGAGGAAGCATTAGAAGATTTTATTTCCTCTGCAAACGAGGGTTTTTTGATCAACTTTGAACCCCAAAAGGGAACCAATTGATAACAGGTCTCAGGGTCACATCGCGAAGGAGGAGGAGCGACAACCATATGAAGATAGTGGTGCAGGTGACAAGCTTCACACCTCCTTCTTCGCCCATAGGAGAGACATTAGAGTGCCCCAAGTGGCAACATCGATCTGCACCAAGTGGCATCATCGATATGCACCAAGTGGCATCATGGATCTGTGCCAAGTGGAAGCATCGACCTACGCCAAGTGGCAGAGTCGACTATGCAACAAGTGGTAGTCTTGATTTTGCGCCAAGTGGCAACATCGACCTGTGCAAAGTGGCAGCCTCGATTATGCACCGAGTGGCCCATCATATTAGCACCAAGTGGCAGCCTCAGAGTATGCCAATTGGCCCCTCCAATCTTTGCCAAGTGGCAACAGGATCTGTGCCAAGTGGCAGCATGGGATGTGCACCAAGTGGCAACAAGAACTGCACCAAGTGGCAACATGGGATGTGCACCAAGTGGCCCATCGGATGTGTGCCATGTGAAAGCCTTGAATGTGTGCCAAGTGGCCCCTCCGATGTGTGCCAAGTGGCCCCTCAGACGGCCCAGATATACAACCAGATATGTGCCACGTGTCAATGACTGGATGGTCCATATCTATGGCCATCAGAGGGACACGTGTCGAAGATCAATTAGCCAAGATCTAGGGCCAACAGAGAGACATGTGTCAAAGACCGGCTACCCAGATCTACGAAAATGATAGGAACATGTGTTAACATTTGGATGACTTGGATAGGGACACATGTCAAATCCGTACAGGTTTTTTGACATACCGTACGCCAAAAATGGTACATAACCTATCTCTTATAACACCACGTGACACATATCCAATGGTTAGAGTGGCTCAGATCATACGGCCTGGCAAGAGAAATATGGCACTTATCCTATGGCCTTTAAATTGATATGACAGCCTGCAAAGTGCCACGTGGTGGCACATGCATTGTCTCTTTCCTCTTTCAAACTGTACCGACGAGCATGGCGTTCGATACATCTTGTTTGTGAAACGGGCAGTAGGCAATGAACCAGAAGCCCTACCTCTTGGGTTCTCTCATCAAGTCCAACTGTCATGGGTTCAAATCGTGTAGCAGGAAACTCGATGGTTTTTGCATGGTGAAGACAAAGGTGCAGGCGCCCAACATCAGAGGGGAAAAGAGATATCGACTACTTTGTGGGTATGTAAAGTTAATGAAATGAAATATTTCAAAGGCTAACAGGTAATGTTGGATTTTTCATCTCATATTTTAGATCGATGGGTTCGAGAAGGTTTTCTATTCTAGCGGTTCATGCCCGCTTGATTCTTGTCTTCTAGTTATTTATTTTTTGAAATTTTTTTGAGTGTTTTGAGTGGATATTGACATGAAATGTACATGGTTTTGTAGACAATGGATGCACAGACTGTGATAGGTGTTGTTGGATGCCTCCGGTAGGAAAATCAATATCTCTTTTTAATACTTTTCAACACTGAAGAGAGTGAGGCGAACATGGAAAAAATACAATTCACTCTTCAGCGACGTCAATTCAAACGCTTGCACTATTATGTAACCTGTCAGCCTTGTGTAACAGAGAAATTTTTATATTTTGTAAGTAACCAGGAAAACAAACGGAAACTCATCTTTCTTTTTGGTTGGGTCATCTATTTGTTTTTAGTTTTAGTTGGAAGTGTCGTAGTTGCGGGATGTATCTTCGAAGTAGATTCAGAAGATTCAAACAAAAAATCAAGTGATATTATTATTGGGTTAATCTCTTGCATAGATTCATTTTTAAAGTTGTAATTTATTTTTGTAAATATAAATATTATTATCGTGTCTTGCACTGAATATTTTTGAAAATACGTTTTTCAAACAAATTGAGACTTACTTTGAACTGATGCAACCTGATGATCAAATGCTTTTGTATTTACTTTACATGTAAGACGTTAATATGGAACAAAATTTCTGACCGACTTTCTATGTTAGGTAAGCATTGTGTTGAGAGTTGATTTTTGTTACCTCCAGATCGATGAAAAGACATACACAAACAATCAACATAAGTTAAAAGCAAGGGGTAATTAGGATTTCAATCTTACAAAGACTAGATAATTAGGATTTTAATTTTACAAAGATTTTTTCCTTGGTTCTGGCAATAAAATCTCAACCTCAACATTTTGAATGAACAACGGAGTTGACCCATTATTTATTTATGTAAATAAAACAATATAAGGGTCGTTGAACTTGATTGTATGTATCAGAGAGAAACATACAATTTATTGTTTTAAAAAATCCTTGAGGCAACTTAGTGGAGCTTTTCTATCGAAGAAGATGATGATCTTCCAGACTGCACTAATCTGCACCAAGTGGAAGCATCGATCTGCACCAAGTGGCATCATGGATCTGTGCCAAGTGGAAGCATCGGCCTACGCCAAGTGGCATCATCAACTGTGCAACAAGTGGTAGTCTTGATTTTGCGCCAAGTGGTAGCATCGGCCTGTGCCAAGTGGCAACCTCGGTTATGCGCCAAGCGGCCCATCAGATTAGCACCAAGTGGTAGCCTCAGAGTATGCCAATTGGCCCCTCCGATCTTTTCCAAGTGGCAACATGATCTGTGCTAAGTGGCAGCATGGGATGTGTGCCAAGTGGCAACATGGGATGTGCGCCACGTGAAAGCCTTGAATGTGTGCCAAGTGGCCCCTCCGATGTGCACCAAGTGGCCCCTCGGATGACCTAGATATATGACCAGATATGTGCCATGTGTCAACCACTGGATGGTCCAGATCTACAACCATAAAAGGGACACGTGTCGAAGATTGATTAGCCAAGATCTAGGGCCAACAGAGAGACACGTGTCAAAGACTGACTACCCAGATCTACGAAAATGAGAGGAACATGTGTTAACGTTTGGATGGCCTAGATATACAGCCTGGATAGGGACACATGTCAAATCCGTACATGCTTTTTGACATACCATACACCGAAAATGGTACGGAACCTATCTCTTATAACTCCACGTGGCACATATCCAATGGTTAGAGTGGCTCAGATCATACGGCCTGGCAAGAGAAATATGGCACTGATCCTATGGCTTGTAAATTGATCTGACGGCCTACAAAGTGCCACATGGTGGCACATGCATTGTCTCTTTTCTCTTTCAAACTGTACCAACGGGCATGGCGTTCGATACGTCTTGTTTGTGAAACTGGCAGTAGGAAATGAACCAAAAGCCCTACCTCTTGGGTTCTCTCATCAATTCCAACTGTCACGGGTTCAAATCATGTAGCAGGAAACTCGATGGTTTTTGCATGGTGAAGACAAAGGTGCAGGCGCCCAACATCAGAGGGGAAAAGAGACATCGACTACTTTGTGGGTATGTAAAGTTAATGAAATGAAATATTTCGAAGGATAATAGTTAATGTTGGATTTTTCATCTCATATTTCAGATCGATGGGTGTGAGAAGGTTTTCTATTCCAGCGGTTCATGCCCGCTTGATTCTCGTCTTCTAGTTATTTATTTTTTGAAAACTTTTGGAGTGTTTTGAGTGGATATTGACATGAAATGTACATGGTTTTGTAGACAATGGATGCACAGACTATGATAGGTTTCATTGGATGCCTCCAAGAGGAAAATCAATATCTCTTTTTAATACTTTTCAATACTGAAGAGAGTGAGGCGAACAGGGAAAAAATACAATTCACTCTTCAACGACGTCAATTCAAACACTTGCACTATTATGTAACCCGTCAACCTTGTGTAACAGAGAAATTTTTATATGGGCTTTTATATTTTGTAAGTAACCAAGACAACAAATGGAAACTCATCTTTCTTTTCGGTTGGGTCATCTATTTGTTTTTAGTTTTAGTTGGAAGTGTCATAGTTGCAGGATGTATCTTCGAAGTAGATTCAGGAGATTCAAATATAAAAGCATGTGATATTATTATTGGGTTAATCTCTTGCACATATTCATTTTTAAAGTTGTAATTTTTTTTTTTAATATAAATACTATTATCGTGTTTTGCACTGAATATTTGTGAAAATACGTTTTTCAAACAAATTGAGACTTACTTTGAACTGATGCAACATGATGATCAAATGCTTTTGTATTTACTTTACATGTAAGACGTTAATATGGAATGAAATTTCTGACCGACTTTCTACGTTAGGTAAGCATTGTGTTGAGAGTTGATTTTTGTTACCGCCAGATCGATGAAAAGTCATACACAAACAATCAACATAAGTTAAAAGCAAGGGGTAATTAGGATTTCAATATTACAAAGACTAGATAATTAGGATTTCAATTTTACAAATATTTTTTCTTTGGTTCTGGCAATAAAAGTTCAACCTCAACATTTTGAACGAACAACGAAGTTGACCCATTATTTATTTATGTAAATACAAAAATATAAGGGCCGTTGAACTTGATTGTATGTATCACAAAGAAACATACAATTTGTTGTTTTAACAAATCCTTGAGGCAACTTAATGGAGATTTTCTATTGAAGAAGATGATGATCTTCCATACTGCACTAATCTTTGACCTGAAAGGTACACTCACTTGCGTACACACCATGACTCCAATTCTGGCGTTAATATCAAACTTTCAATGGATTTTCCTTTTGGTTCATTTGGCATTTGAAAAAGATTCTCAATAACTACTCTTAATGTTTGGTTTAATATTTTTGAAGTATAATTCAAACAAGGCTATATGAGACTTCAAAATTTATATTATATTATAATTACATCAATTTCGCACGAACTTTTGGATGAGTTGGGGTTTTGCAAATTACAAGGAAGAGTTCGTTGATTAGTATGAGGACATGCTAGAAGGTCAAGAAATTTTTAATAGGTGTACATTTTCTGTGGACTATGGCCTCGTGCATAAGGGCTCAATGGGAGGCGAAAGTGTGGGTCAAACATTTGTCTTTGATCTATCTAGTTTACCAAGGCATGGTATGGGGCTGAGGTCAATTGTTATAGGTGCTACCGATAACGATGTCAATTATTTATTGGGATATTTCAATGCCAAATCGAACATATTTATTCGGATCTTTCAATGCCAAATCCAACAGTACGACAATAGGACAAGTGAAAACCCTCGTATGAACTCCTTGAAATAAAAGTGGTTTGCATGTGTGTAAAAGGGTGTTGTCTGGTGTTCTACGAATTTTTTTTTTCATCAGAATTTTTTTTGGGACATTTGGATTATACAAAAATAATCACTCAAATCTACGAATCTAACAATTTCTCATTGGATATTGGGTAAATGTCCACGGAAAAAATCAGCATTTTGTAGAACGTTTAGCCTAGGGCATGCGAAAGGTCGATGTTGGAAGAAGACAAAGGGTTTTTGAATTTTGTCTTCTATTTGTAATCCAATGGAGAAGGTTATTTTGCGCATGCGCTATCTCTTGTAGAGCTAGTTTTGATGCTCCTTGACTCATTTATGGTGAAATTGTTTGCAACTAGAGTTTTATGTTTGATTTTTCTTGATGAAGTATGTAAAATAAGCAATTTTATTTCATGCATTGAATGTTTGTGGTTAATTTTACTTGTTCATATTAAAGATTATGAGATTGTTTGTCTAAAACCCTAGGAGAGGAACATAAGGTACTTCCTTCTCTCTAAGATCTTTCCACCCTTTGAATTGTCAAGAAAATCTTGTCTAGATTAAGCTCGTAGACCCTTAAAGTGCTAGCACTTTAGGAGTTTGGTTCTTAAAGGCTTGTTGCAATATATATTTCAATAATCTAAGGAGTGAATAATTCACTAGAGCCCAAAAGTGTTTTCTCTCTAGCAAATTCATCTCTTGAGGCATGAACTTTGAGGCTCTAAGGTGCTAGCTCCTCAAATTTCATCTCATTGTCCTTAGACATCTTTATCATCATTTCTCCAATTATTTATAGTGTTGTTGTAAAAGACTCCATAGCCCAAAAAGACACTTGTCTCTTTCTCTTTGTGAAGAAATTAAATCAAACAAGCTCTCAAATCTTACTCTCTAAAGCTTTCCACTTATTTTTCTTACTCTAACTTGCACTAACTCCCTAATTTTATAGCTTCCATTGCAAATCTTTGCTACAACCATACCAACTATTGCAATTTTTTGCATACACTAACCTAATTGATCTACTGAATACTTTCTAAGTTTTCGATGTGATTTCATGCAATTATGATCTATATTTCTTGTGGTTGTTACAAAATATTATTGGTTGTTATAAACCATCATCTAGTAGCAATTTTACTTCAACTATCATATATTTATGTTGTCTATTATTGAGGTATTTGATCATATTGGTACTTGGAAATTGTTATATATGCATGCTATATTGTTCTTGTTCCACAAGTGTACATAAAAATCTTCATTTGCCCCAATTTCACGAACATAGAACCTTTGACTTGGGTAACCTGTGAGAGGGCACTCTAAGCTTGACCATATCATTTCTATCTAATCCCTTGAGATTACTGGGGACACCTCCCCTAGGTTGGATCTCTTTCATCCCTAAAATGTGGGGATTTCCTACTAAGGTGGCAATGGTGGGTTATCATGTAGTTACGTGGATTTGGAAGCTTTTTTTAGGGCTTTGTCATAAGTACAAATCCCACGATAATTATCACAATCCTCAAAAAGATGCAAACCTATGGTGTTTGCAAAATATTTTGCAGTTTTGGTCTTCCAGGGTAGTTTATGACAGTGAAACTATGTATAGTTTAGTTGGAGCTGGAAAAATCAAAAGAATCCTCCAGGAAACAACCATCTATTGGTCCAATAGGTACTTCTTTTGCAACAATGGGTGCCTTCTTCATAAATTCCTTATTTCCATTCTACTTTTTGTTGATGATGTGATCCTCTTGGCCTCATCCCACAGGGACCCCAAAGATAGATGGATGCATGACCCTTTTCTGTGACCTACAACAGTGGACTGTGAATATGGATAAAACCAAGGTTGTGATCTTTCAATAGGCATATGGAATGGAGAAACCTAGCCAACACATTTATTGATCAGGCATGACAGTGTCGATACGTTCCTTATCGTATTAGTAAGGCAGCTTACCCAACCCAATCGATACGTTTGTTCCTTCTTGATAAATTATCTCTAACACATCTCCAATGCACCAAACCCCCCCTTCGCTCGATCTAGTAGTGTGTTTCTTTGCTTCAGATCAATTCATATAAGCATTATCCCTTCCCATACCCCCCCTTCCTGAATATCCAATTGATTCACATTCTTTCTACTATTAGTTTGTTTTATTCATTCTACTACTATTACAATTGTTAAGGTATCCATTTTATTTTTATCATCCCCACCACCAAAACAATATGTTTTATTTCGGAAAGGGAAATGAATTGAACTTACTAACTCACTCATGAAGTAGGGTGTCAAGAATGAAGCTTTACATTCGACGGATAAGGGATGCTAAGCTAAAGGTTCAACAACGCTTCAGGAGTTATTACCATAGCAACTTATTTCCTTTTTTGTTTTCGATTGATATATAATTGTGGACTAAGATTTTCTTTGGTTCAGGAATTCCATAAGAATCAACTCAAAAACCTCCTCTATGGCCATTAGATTCACAAAAAAACTCCTAGTCATCAGCTAAGTAGGAGCAACAAGATAAACCTATAATACTATTACAAGAGCACAAATATTTGGAGCTGAGTACATAATTCAATTAAATTCAATGACATCTCAACCCTTTTCAACCAATGACAGTGGTATCCCTCTATGTAGTATTCATTAATTTCTTAGCATTTTCATTTATCAACCGCCACATCTATCCCTTATTAGAGGTGGAGATCAACACTCATATCCATTGTTTCCTCTAGAGATTATAATAGGAATGTTTTTTTCCAAATGAAAATAGGAAGTGGGTGCCTTATACCTCTTTTGATCCCTTTGGATATATGATAGTGATTCCTTTACTTTCATATATCCTTGAAATAATTACATAGTTTTTCAAAGTATCCTTTAGAGAGACAAACAACATCATGATGAAAGGGAGTGAACCAAGTCATATAGGTGGTGATTGTATTCCACCTCCCCTCTACCTAATATCCAGGTTGTGATGTAAATATTGGTACACTTCCATTGGGAAACCACAATTAACTAGTACAGGAAGGTTGGGCATTTGAGCTTACTGTTGACCCTAGTGAAGTGAATCAGTGTTATAATGTTTATATTTCATACATGATTCAAAGAAAAGGAGATCAAGCTATAATACATCAATGAGTTCTATAACTTTAGCAAGGTTGGGCATTGTGGAGCTATTATTGATCCTAATGAAGTGACCCATGATCAACTAATACAGGAAGGTTGGGCATTGGATTTATAGCTAAGCCTAATGAATTCAATCGGTAGTAGGATGTTTATATTTCATAAGGAATCAAAAGGGATAAAGTTATCATACATCAATAAGTGTCATAGCTTCATGAAGACAGTTGAAGTCTATCTTCCATTTTACTGGTACTTGGCTAATGTTGTGTAATGCCAAAAGTTTGTAGGAATTTCCAAGTGCTTTGTAACACGATAATTTTCAAATTTGTAATAGTTATTTCAAATGGATTATACAGTACAAGGATTAAAATTTTCCCCTTCAAGCCTTTTCATGTATTAGTTCCTACTCCAACCCCTTCAACTGCTCAGTGGACTGCACAACCACAACATCTATCTCCTGTTGGAGGTGGATATCAATGCCCATATCCATTGTTTCCTCCATGGATTACATCAGGAATTTTTCAAAAGATGCCAAATAAGAAGTGGGTTCCTTACACCCCTTCCCAACCTTGAGCTCTCTATATCTCCAATAGTGGTCCCTCTACTTTTCAAAGTTGTAATAGTTATCAATTTCAAATGGATTATAAAATACATGACTTAAAATTTTCCCCTTGAAGCATTTTCATGTATTAGTACCTACTCCAACCCCTTCAACTACTCACTAGACATGCAACCACGGCATCTATCTCCTATTAGATATGGATATCAATGCCCATATCCATTGTTTCCTCCATGACTTACACCAAGAATGTTTTGAAAAATTCCAAATAGGAAGTGGGGTGCCTTACACCCCCAAACATTGAGCCCTATAGATATTTGATAGTGGTTTCTCTACTTTCATATAACCTTGAATGAGTTTCAAAAAAAAAAAAATCCCTTAGAGAGTCAGAAAAATTATGAGAGGGATCCAACCAAGTTGTACAAGTGGTGATTTTATTTCACCTCCACATAATATGCAGGTTGTGACGCAGATATTGGTACATGTCCTGATGGAAGCTAGGATCAACTAGTACATGAAGGTTGGGTAGTGGAGCTACTTCTCATCCTAGTGAAGTGAGTCACTATTATGATGTTTATACTTCATACAATGAGCAACAAAGATCAAGCTATAAAAATCAATGAGTGTCAGAGCTTCAACAAGGTTGGGCATTGGTTCTTTTGTTGTTCTTAATCAAGTGAGTCAACATCAACTAGTACATGAGGGTTGGGCATTGGAGTTATTATTGATCCTAGTGAAGTGAGAAAGTATTATGATGTTTATACTTCATACAAGAAGCAAAAGAGATCAAGCTATAGTACATCAATGAGTGCTAGAGCTTCAACAAGGTTGGGCATTGGAGCTACTATTGATTCTAATAATGTAAACCATGATCAACTAGTACATGAAGGTTGGGCATTGGATATAGTTTTGATGTTGGCCATATGTTTGGAATGATGTATGTGGTTCTTGTTTCTCTTTTTGAGCTTATACACAATTGCAACTTTTTAAATTTTTCTTATGCTTGAAAATGAGTTTTAGGTGTTTTGGGATTGGCTTGGCATTTGAACTGGTTAGATCTTTAAATATTGTACATATCTTGGGGATGATGAGGTGAACATGGATCTTTTCGTAAATGTAGTTGTAATTTGATAATAACCTTGTCATGGAATTTTAACAATCAATCAGAGCATATAAGGTGGCATTATGACTTGCAAGTGCCACTTATCCTCCTGCATATGTTCTAAGTCATGTTATTGGTTGGAAAGTGAGCTGACTGGCATTGATTATTTTAAATCAAATTTTGTTTTATTTTAATTAACATAATTTATGTACATGGTTTTATTTGGAAAATCGGATGGTCACATGCTTTTATTTTGAAAACTGGATGGGACTTACTAGTGTTATGCTCCAGGGTATTGGGACTTACTAGTGTTATGCTCTGGGGTATTGGGACTTACTAACACTCTAGAAGTTTAGCAAACCAAGAGGGATGAAGTGGTGGATAAAATTCAGAACATTCAAACTGGAAAGTGGTGGGTAAAATTCATAATATTCAGAGTGGAAAGTCAGAATGAAAAGTTTTCACATTCAATCTCAATAAAGCTTCTCCCCCAACATGAATTTGAGTATCTGTTGTATGATTGGATAATTCCTAGTAGGTGTTTTGGGATTTGCTTGGCATTTGAGTTGGTTAGATCTTTAAATATTCTGCATGTCTTGGGGATGATGAGGTGGGCATGGCTCTATCAATAAATGTCGTTGTAATTTGACAATAACCTTGTCATGACATTTTAACAATCAACCAGAGCCTATAATGTCACATTATGACTTGCAAGTGACACTTCTTCTCCTGCATATGTTCTAAGTAGAGGTATTGGTTGGCAGGTGAGTTGACTGGGACTAATTGTTTTAAATCAATTTTTGTTTTATTTTTATTGACATAATTTATGTACATGATTTTGTTTGTAAAATTGGATGGTTACATGCTTCTATTTGGAAAATTGGACGAGACTTACTAATGTTATGCTCTAGGTTATCGGGACTTACTAAATGGCCTTTTTGGGATAGGAACTGACTCCACTGTTTGAGTGTGAGTATGCTTTGCTCATTGAAATTCTCATGAAAATATTACCATTAAGAGTAATTCATTTCTCAAAATTACTTCAAACTTTAACTGAATCTGTGTTGTTATTTCATAGTGAAGGATGGACTTCTTGGTATTACTAGAGTAGGCAGTTGGCATGTTTTGCAAATACCAGTTGGTTTTATGATCTTATTTTCAATATTAGGTTGGGGACTCTAATTTCCTTGTGAGATATATATTTACTTTTGTTATAGTGCAAGTTGTAGGTTGGGAAAATACTGATCAAACCACAAAGAAAGTGTTACAACTTGGGAATCCTACACCCAATGTCACCTCGATGTAGGTCCCACACTTCAAGGGTGATTAGGTGACTCTAGGGAGGCGATCGCAGTGACCCTAGGGGTATTGAGATGGATATGGTGATGAATGGAAGTGAAGATCCTAGAGGTCAACTCTAAGTGGAGTGAAATGTGTGGAATGAAGTCTTGGGAAGGCCCAACTATTTCCATGTATGTTGAGTAACTCGAAAATGATGGAATACCTGCCCGAGACACAAGAAAATACACATTGCAATGATGTTTGTTAATTGGATCGGAAAGTTAAGCTTGATGTCCTTAATTTGAATAAATATATAAAAATATATATCAGCAAGAAAATGGTACTATAATTTTCTCAATAAATTCTAAATATCAAGTAGAAAATGTGAGAGAAAGACTAGTAAATGACTAGCTAAACTCACAATGAAAAACCAATATTTTTAGCATAAAAGATAAGGCTGTTGTAAACACTTTTTTGCAGAAAATTATATCATCCTTATGTCTGTAACATTCAATGTATTAAAGAAAGAAAAGCATCCACTTAAATCCCCTCAAACGTTTTCAAAAAGTGTGTTGGACCAAGGAGAAAAGGTGTGCAAACTTTGAGCAAAATCCAATGGTTGATAAGAGAGTTATTCAAGCATATAAGTCGGGATTTCTGCAGCCCTAATGGCCGAAGATGTAATTTTGTAACAACATCAAGAAGTAGTAGGAGAGAGGAGATTCCCTTGTAGGGGAAGACTCCTCTCAATGAGGCCAACCAACTTCAATCAAGAAACCTTTCAAAAGATCAAAAATTGTGTTTCCCAGGGCAATGATTTTATATCTCCAAAGAACAAAATTATGACTAGTGCCTTTACTATTGGGTTAATGGAGTCAAATAAAAAAATATCTAGGGAAGCTACCTCCTTGGGGGTGTAATACCTTTTACTTCCCATGGCAAGTTTCTCTAACTAGGGTTTAGGTTAAGAAGGTGTATGCCCTTATACTTCTCTTAGCAAAACCTTGTATAATCAATGTGATGAAGCATAAAATGATGAAGACTATGGTGGGGGTGTATGCCCTTATACTTCCCACCTAGCTCCTAGCATAACAATACTTGACTTGAAAAAATTATAGCATAATAGTAAAAGACCATACCAAGATCAAGAGAAATGCCAAGATAATCCACCATAAGAGCTAGAAAACATCATACAAGACTAGAACCTCACTCCTCCATCAACCATTCATTAATATAGCCATAAAAAAGTGCACAAGAGATAAAAATATCTAAGTGTATCGAAAATTTCAGACCAAATCCTCTCACAATGAGGGAGAGTTATGTTAAAATTGAGATCTTATGATCTCTATTTATACAAAATGTAGCTAACATAGTTTGTCCACATAATTTAGGGTAAAACACAATATTAGGGGTTAAAAACCCTAATATTTCCCCTTTTATAAAATAATACTAAACAATTCCTTAAAATTTCACTTTTTGCACAAATAAAACCCTAATTTTGAGGGACATCACCCCTTTAGGGGACGTTTTTCCACTTTAAGGAAGTCGTTGGTGTTGGAGAAGCATGGGTAGGCCTCCAAAGGCCACAAATCAAGAATCTAAGCAATCTCATCATGGTGAATACCCTCTTCTCCTAAAAGAGTAGCACCTCATCACCATGCCCTAGCACCAAAAGCATGATGTCAAGATAAAAAATAGGATGTATTTCCCCTCCTAGGAAAATCGTTTGGCAAGTGAGGGATAGGCTATGTCATCAAAGTCATCATCAAGGCCTTCCAAGTCTGATCTCTCTCATATGGAATGAAGGCCTCTAGAATCCAACATGTGGGCTTGTAGCCCCATGGAATCCCAAGCTAGGCATGTTCTCCCAGAACTGTCCACCAACTAGGTCCTGCAAAGACAAATGAGCATGCCCTCCAAGGATCTCAAGTCATAACATCATGATAAGTGAATCCAATCAATAAATAATCCATCCAAGCATGTGCATCAAATATCACTATATCAAACAATTAACATTTCAAAGACACTATGTGACTTGTCAAGCTTGAATATGGGAGGGTTGATGAGGTGTCCTATTGGGTAGATGTTTCCCTAGGTCAATGAGAGTTTCCAAGAGATCCCTCTCTAATCCATGTAAAGTGGATGAAGTGGTTCGGGTCAATAATCATTGGGCATAGGGCTCATGACATATAAGGGGTCATAATGTCTCATTCATGGGTGTTGTAATGTCCCCGACCATCAACCCCCATCGGGTAATGCTACCAAAGCAACCTTAAATTTTCCTTTACTACTCTGATACCAATTTGTCACTCCCCCGACCACCCAGGATGGGCCATGCTACTCATAGAAACAACAATTATCATATGCATATAAATATAAACATAAATAGACAACATATTATGTTCATACATAGTTTAATGCGGAAATAACAATAAAAGCATACATACAGTACTCACAGGAAAAAACCATAATATAACATCATATATAGGCAATACTCATCAACCTAGCATGTACAAATACACAACATGTAAAAGAACATAGGAATGGGTACTTAACTTTCAATTGAAGTACACCAAATGCGTACAGACCTTCTACGAACCTCCCAGCCATAGACCACATTGCTCATCACGCTCAACAATGGGTCACCCCTGAGTTGGGACTAAACTCCATCACACAAGGGAATTCTAGGCTTGTAAAGGACAAAAAGGAAGTTGCACAAAACAACACGAAAGATCTTTTATCCCAAGATCCACTTATTCCCACAACCTAGAGACCCTCATTCCCCACGCACCTACTCCACCCCAGGAGGGTACACCTTCACTAATACAAGTCCATCTGTTACTACACCTCCCTTACCTTGGGCTTCAACAACATTCTGGACCAGAAATCTCAGAGTATTGTAGCTGCTACGAGACTCCCTCCAGGAGAACTCACTTCCCAACAAACTCTCTCACCTAGGAGAGTTTCTCACGGGCCTGACAACCTGCTCCTTTAATTCATCTCTTATGTCAAACAGACACATGTTATGTCAACAACAAAATTTGGGTAACACACAGGTGAATTCAACCATAGAAAATGGGTATGGACACAGAATATGACAACAAACCAATCTTAGCCAAAACTACATTGGCAGCAACCGCCAACCACTATGACACATCACGACTCAGGAAAAATACAAGTTCGTCGGGCTTCACAGGGAATACATAGGACAAATCCAGTGTCTAGAGGTTACACTGGGGCATGCCTCAGTGGGGAGTATGGCGGACTTCTAGGGTGACTAACCCCATGAGAGTGCAGACCGAATGGTGAAGGATCATGACCTTCCTCCCAATCGTGAGACTCGTGAATGAGATGATCCGACAACGAGCTGACTTTCTCACTTAAAACTACATGCGCCTAGGTTGACACATGTCTCCCTGAAGCTGCATGAGATCCACTTAACACGCGTCCCCCTTTCCCTTAGGAACTTAGGACAACACATATTATGTCAAATCTTAGCCTTTAGGAAATAATAATATAATATTATTCCTTTAGAGGTAAGCCCTCTAGCTTAGCCCCTATTCCTAGACACTTATCCCCTTCCCCACCTAGTGGAGCTTAGTCCCCCATAACTCTTTCTTCATGGAGGGTCTACATGTAGTGATGTATAATTTTGATTAATGATTTTTCATAATTACATTTACAAAACAGGCTCATGGCCTTAGCATCCTAGGCTCTCTAGCGTAATCATCACATAAGCCTCCTAGCTTATTATAACTCGACTCACCAACCTAACAAACATGTTTACAATTCATAATTACAATTGGGGCTCTACCGGGGGATATTAAAATCCCCTCCCCTTATTTTTTCATTGTCCTCAGTGCAAATTGTTTATACATATATAATTCAAAAATTCTTCAAAAAGAACCAAGCTTTAAATATTGGAAGCCTATTATCCACCCGATGCTCTACTTTCAAGAACCAATTCTGGTTTGCATACTATAGTTGAAACTCAATTGCTCTATTCCATAGAGTTTCTTCAGGAAATCATTCAACTTATTGTTCCTTGTTACATGCTTCAATTAAACCTAATTGAAAGCAACGACTAGTTGTAGATCCACGATCTTCCAACCAACCTTAGATCTCACTATTGATAAACTCTTAGTAGGTCTATGACTCCACACATGTAAACACTCTGTTCGTACACCTATTCATTCAGAAGCAACATTAGAACATACATGCAATATATACAGGCAATTCTAATAACATTATAACATGTATATGAGATACATAACATACAATGAATAGAGAATTGATACTTATTTTTTGATTGAGAAGACTTCCATATCAACATGGTCTAGGCCAAGGTACCAAACCCCAGGAGCACTCCAACCAACGGTCTCTCATTCCCCACATGCATGTCCCACCCCAGGAGTGTATGCCTTCTTTGTTACACATTCCATCGATTGCTACACCTTCCTTTCCTTGGGCTTCAACAACAGACTGGACTGAAAGTCTCAGAGCACCGTGGCTCCAGGAGTTCCAATTTCCCTCAGATATTTGCAATTAGCATCTTCCCTGAGCTACTCTTTGTAGTCAACATTCTAACTTCAATCAACATCATCTCATCTGCATCACCCACATGAAGTTATCATGAGAGAACATAAAATAATTCATTTAGGAACTCAAACTTAGTTCAAAAGAGAATTGAACTTTTCCCCCAAAACATGAAATTCTATTTCATAATTCTTCTTGGTTGTTGCCATATTATGAATGCATCCTTCCTTGTGGTTTTCCACAGGCACCAAACTGCATACCATTTTTCTTGCAATCCTTCATCTTGCATTCAACCAACAAATTGTCAGTATTTCTTGTATATAATAACTCAATTGCAATATGTACAAAACCTTATGCAGTGATCTTAGAATTTCCTACACCTATCAATTCAATCACAATTACCCAACAACTTAATAAAATAGATTGACTCGTTATTCTATGCATATGCATGTTCACAGTAATATCTGTAAGTTCATTACTCCTTTTTTCTGAACAAGAAAATTTCTTGTAGTCAATGCTCATGTAACTACTTGACTTGCAAATTTCCTATTGAAATGTCTAACACCTCCCTGAAATGTCCTCAACTTCATGAGTTAACAACATTTCAGCTGTTAGTAACAATTATTTCCATGCAACAATATATATGCATGTACTTACAAAACACATTCAACCATTGAATTTAGTATACAATTATATCACTTACTATGCATCAGTGAAATTCTCAATGCATACTTATTCAGTGCACCTTCCATTGAATTACATAATGCTCTTTATCTCAGTCATGTATCTCACCATCCATAAGTTGGAATTTTGTCCTATGTGTTGACACATTCTCCACACACTTCCTATTGTCTTCCCAATTAATTGGATGCCTTCCTTTTCGACCCAAACACTACACCAAGAATATAATTATGTGGTATTCATTAGTATTAGAAAAAAGGTTGCAGTCCAAGTTTTATTTAAAGGTAGGAATCTTTTAGTACCTATCTGGCTCATAACCTTTCCATATCCATACCTTGACATATCCAACCATGTCCTGGTCTCATACATGACTATCTTACTGGCATTCATTCCTATAACAAGTTCTTATCTTTTAATTCTTTGGTTATTACTCCATAACCAAATTAACGTGACATTCTACTATGTCAACATTCAGAAGCTAAAAAGATTTGAATTAATACAGGTGTCCAACCTTTACCACATTCAGTGGTATGCATTCAAATAATGTAATCATGTGATTTTATAAAAGAACTCTGGCTGAGGAAATTCTTACTTAAATTCCCTTCAACAATTATGCAAAAAGAGTAATAAAAACTCATACCTGCATGACTTCCATTAATAAATTTGATGTTACATGTATGGTTGATGGCAGTAGAATCTTTCATGCTTATTTTATCAAACCTAGCCAACCTTCAAGTTTTTGTTGCTTCCTTCCATATGTAGCAACATCATCAGCAACACTTGCAACATGAAATAATTATTTTTCTGCTTATGGTTGTTCAACCAACAATAATTCAACTGTTCCTACCACAATTTTAGCAACTTCTTTCCCATGTGCAACTTTTCCTTGCTGATCCCAGAAGTCTTCAATTCTTCCTGGATTCCTGAATATTCTTCTTCTCTCATTGTAGTCACTGTACATGACTATTTTTGTCCTGAGCACTTTCTAGCCAAATCACTCTTGGTTGCCTTTGCATTTCCATCCAATTACTAATGCTGACATTATCCTTCAACTTTTATTTGTTTTCTAGATCCATCTATCCCAACAAGCTTCAAACTTGACTTACCTATCCAATCTCTAGCATATTGTAAGGATACACATATGCCCATTTTTCCAGTTGCATAGAATCAAATGAAAGTCCTTCTTTTACCTTACCATCATAGATTCAGGTGATACCTCCAACCTTTTGGGTTGTCACTCATGGCTCTATGTTACTTAAGATGGATTCTTTTTAGGAACCATATCCTCTGCATTCGAAACCATTCATAGAACCATTTTCTTCTTCCTGGTTCCTTATTGATTTCTGTTTAGAAGTCACTTCTCTTTTAAATTATTCTTGACTTGACATCTCCATGCTCTTATGGAAATACCTTCACACCTTTGGAGTGCATCAACAATCCTCTAATATTCTAGATTTCCTTCCTGGAGTGTTGACATGCATTCCTATTAGCTTGATATCTATCTCATGATTTATTCTTCCATTATCTTAGGATGTTCATGGACTTGACTCCATCCAGGATTTTTTTTCCTTGCCTACTTTTCATACTTGCCACCACATATTATGCTGATATTAATTTTCAGCATTCTCCTATTACTTGGATCCCTCTGATCCAATTCCTTCATGACCCAATTATATTTCCAGTCATGTTCTCTGAGTAACCTTGGATAGTTAACACCAACTTATTTCTTGAAGCAATTTGATATAGCCTTCTAACATGCATATTCAACTTTTGTCATGCCATATTTGATGACCTTCATGCCATGCTTCCACTGCGCATTCTGATAGTAATAATGGAGGTGCTACCTCCAATCTGTAGGACTGATCTTTGGAGATGTCACATCTTGTCTCCAAAATCTTTCATACTCCATAAAACCTTCCTTATTCCCATGCTTTTCATCTCCATATGAACTTATGGTTCATACAATATCATGTATCGCAAATGGCTTTCTCCACCTAGAATCCTCTTTTCGAGAACTTCCAATGACTGCTTCCTTCCTGAATTTCGAGCTTTGAGAAGAAAGTTATGATCATTTAAATCTTGTGCTTCTTTTTTTATGCATTCCTTGTGCAGTTTATATCTTTTCTCTATGCTAATCCTTATCTTATTTAGTTTTTGTTTAAATCTACAAAAACAATGTGCAGCCTATCGAAATTGTCAGGCCATCAATCCTTAACAATTTCCACAGTATTCCTAAATCAATATGATTCAAGGAAAGATTTCATATTTCATTTTTTGGTTCTCGATCAATCAATAATCACTGCATATCTTTTCTTTCTGAGATCTGCACTGCTCTGCAATAATTTTTAGGCACTAGCCCCTTTCTCTGAGCCCCCAACCCATGTGACCATGGGCTGTGGCCCAGCACTAGGTCGATGGTTCTTATTCGGGACTTCGGGCCTCCGACTTTCAGAAGTCTGGCTTCGAAAGTTCCTAACTCCTTTCTCTTCGGGGTGTTTATCTTCTGGAGTAGACCTCCACTTGTCATGTGTCCTTCAATAAATCAACGACTGTCAATCATTCGACACTTTGGGTTGGGAGGTTTGTGGCCCACCCATTCTGTTTTCCTTCATAGTTTCCTTCCTTCGGCGTTAGTCTCCTATCACCACACATCCATTGGCTCAGGGTTTTGATTTTCGAGCACTATCATGTCACATCACTTAATTCCTTCCAATTTGTAGGGGTACACATCGATGGTTTGGAGTAACCCGCCTTTCGCCCCGTAATTCTTTTGAAGCTGACATGTAACCCCTCTGTGATACCGTGGTTTGGATTGTGGGACTGCCTTGGGGAATTAACTCCCGTGCAACTTGGGTCCCCGCAATGCCTCATGGTCGTCAATCTTGGTGTATCATGATCAATGCCAGTGTGGGCCCGCCGACCTTTAACTATGTTATGCAACCTCAAGGCCCACATAGTACATATGTCAACATTCTAGGTGGGGGCACGTGGCAGGTATAGGAGAGGTTCATGTCACCTCTAGGTGACATCATCATGAATGACTACTTTGGCTCTTCAGGGCTTCGAAACTTCAGGATTCATAATTTCTCTCCTCAGCACACATTGATTCTCTTGAATGTCGAAATCCCGAACAACGGATCTGCAGACACACGTCCCTCTTGACGAACGGTCTGGATTAACTACGGATTTCAGAGCTTCGAGGGCTTTCTCCCTTCATACAATGTCATAATTTCCACCTTTGGCTTGATCCAATGGTTCTTATTCACTTTGGCCCAATCAAATGATTGATCTCTTCTCCTCATATCTATGGTGTAGATCCACTTCGGGGACTTCAGGCTTTGGGAATTTCAACCTCTCCACACTCATTTTCTCTCGAAGTGATTTCAACTGAAGTCGATGATCTGTCGATGCATGTCTCCCACATATAGACGACTGCAATTCACTTCGGCTCTTCGATCTTCAAGAGTTTCCACATCTCCACACTCATTTTCTCCCGAAGTGATTTTACCTGAAGTCCACAGATTTTCTCCATGTATCCTCTCTCTTAGATCGACAGCACAGACGGACTCTGTTACTCCACAAATTTCCAAAGGAACTCATGGATAACCACCTCGCAACTTTTCTAGATCTGACAGTCTGGGGTGACTCTATTTCCTCCTAAATAAATCCTAGTTGTTAACTTGTTAAACCTTGAGAGTTTCTCCCCCTTTGAATATTTCTTCCCGCTATCTCTCCTGAGATTTGTTTCTCAAACCCTTTTCTCCTTAGAGGGTTGCTTTGACACTTAGTCGAATTTTGGATATGTGCACACCTTGCAACATATCTTCGTGTCCCTTCACGAGAAAACTCTAGCTATTTCTCTCGAGTTTTTTGAGTCAAAGACTCCGTCGACGCACTTATTGCACCCAGGGACACTCTGAACCTCACATTTTGTCCCTTTCAATAAGAATTCACTTTGAAATCTTTGTCTCGTTAACCACTAAAAAGGCCCATCCAAGCTCAGTGTCGAAACCATGGCTCTGATACCATTTTGTAACGTCCCCAATCATCAACCCCCATCGGGTAACGCTACTGAAGCAACCTTAACTTTGCCTTTACTTCTCTAATACCAATTTTTCACACCACCGGCCACCCAGTCCGGGCCATGCTACTCATAGAAAAAACAATATGCATATAAATATAAACATAAACAAACAACATATTATGTTCATACATAGATTAATGCGGAAATAAAAATAACAGCATACATGCAGTAGTCATAGGAAAAACCCATAATATAACAACATATACAGGCAATACTCATCAACCTAGCATGTTCAAATACACAACATGTAAATTAACATAGGAATGGGTACTTATATTTTAACTGAAGTACACCAACTGCGTGAAGACCTTCCACGAACCTCCCAACGATAGACCACGTTGCTCATAACACTCAGCAGTGGGTCACCCCCGAGCTGGGACTAAACTCCACTGGGCAAGGGAATTCTAGGCTTGGCAAGGAAAACAAGGAAGTTTCATAAAAAGACAAGAAGGATCTTTTATCCCAGGAGCCACTTATGCCCACAACCCACAAACCCTCATTCCCCACACACCTGCTCCACCCCAGGAAGGTACACCTTCAATAATACAAGTCCATCAGCTACTACACCTCCCTTACCTTAGGCTTCAACAACAAGCTGGACCAAAAGTCTCAGAGTATTGTAGCTGCTATGGGACTCCCTCAAGGAGAACTCACTTCCCAACAAACTCTCTCACATGGGATAGTTTCTCACAGGCCTGACAACCTGCTCCTTCAATTCAAATCTTATTTCAAATAGACACAGGTGATGTCAAAAAAATAATTTGGGTAACACACAAGTGAAGTCAACCACAGAAAACGGGTATGAACACAAAATATGACAACAAACCAACCTTAGCCAAAACTGTGTTGGCAACAACCACCAATCGCTATGACTTAGGAAAAATACAAGTTCATTGGGCTTCACAAGAAATACACAGGACAAATCCAGTTTCTACAAGTTACACTGGGGTGTGCCTCAGTGGGGAGTGTGGAAGACTTCCAGTGTGACTAACCCCATGAGATTTTAGACCGAATGGTGAAGGATCGTGACCCTCCTCCCAATCGTGAGACTCGTGAATGAGATGATTTGACAATGAGATGACTTTCCCACTTAAAATTACATGCACCCAGGTTGACACATGTCTCCCTGAAGCTGCATGAGCTCCACTTAACACTCGTCCCCCTTTCCCTTAGGAACTTAGGACAACACAGATTATGTCAAACCTTAGCCTTCAGGAAATAATAATATAATATTATTCTTTTATATTTAATCCCTCTAGCTTAGCCCCTATTCCTAAACACTTAGCCCCTTCCTCACCTAGTGGAGCTTAGTCCCCCATAACTCTTTCTACGTGGAGGGTCTACACACAGCGAGGTATAATTTTTATTAATGATTTTTCATAATTACATACACAAAACAGGCTCATGGCCTTAGCATCCTAGGCTCTCTGGCCTAATAATCACATAAGACTCCTAGCTTATTATAACTCGGCTCACCAGCCTAAAAAACATGTTTGCAATTGATAATTACAACTAGGGCTCTACCGGGAGATATTACATGTGACTTTGTAGAGGGTGTGTGGTACCTTCATCCACAATGCACTTTTTCCAAGCCCATCAATTTTCTTTTATCTGTCTTTCTTTATTTTCTTTCAATATAGCACAAGGAGAGATTGAAGGTCATTTCCCTGGCGTGGTGACTGCATGATAGCAATGTCACCCACAAACACCTAATGGAAATGATAAGGTTGGCTTGTGATGTGACCGCCTTTTTCTTAGCCATGCAACTGAGAGCCATTACCCTAGTTTGGTGATTAGATGATGGTAATTTCATACCACTAGATATTCATGGATGTGATAGGTCAGCTCATGATGAGACCTCCTATCCTTCAACTAACCTTTTAAGCATTCTTTATTATATTGTGGGTCCCCTTTATTCAAAGATAAGTGTTTCATTTCTCTCTTGGGTGATCCCTGGATGAAGCATATGGAAGGTTTATACAATTCTTTTATCTTTTACCCAAAATCAACCCCTCTTGGCCTTTAGCCCCTTCTTCCCATAGAATGAGGGACAACCCCTTCTTGGTTCAATCCACCCTAAAATCCCAAGAGATGAGGAAATGGAGGGGAACAATGATGGAAAGTGGTAAGTATGGTTGGGAATGGTATGATGGCACATTAGAGGAGTTCCCAGTAGCAAACCCATCCCCAAGGAAAACCACTTACTAGGGCACAATGTCAACCACCAACGTGAAGCAGGGAAAAAGGCATCATGTCCAAACATATATCATGAAATCTAGAGAAATCTAAGATACAACATAATCAAATAGCTTAAATATTGAAATTATGCTCACCATAATACTGACTTGTACCTCATGGAGTAAGGCCCACTACGTACTAGAAGCCAACTGGTGTGGTGGATGCCATCTGGAAAACTGTGACAATCTATGGTGGTGAGTGGGTTTTCCATCTGTGAAAAAGGATATTGTTGGTCATGTAGTCTCTCAGAACTCCATATCTAGAACCCGAGGGCCTCGAGACGTGATCTCCTTAGTTATCCACAAAATGGGTATAACAAGTTGATTTGAGACAAATGTATTTAGTTGTTCGAGAGAAATGTTTATAATCTGTTCATAGTTCTTCATATTAATGTATTTTTGTATTTACTGATATTTAGGAAAATTGGGATCTCTTTTTGAATCAATACCATTTCCCATATTTTTTGCATCATATTGTGTGCTCTTTGAATTGGTTGACAAGTGGTTTCAATCAATCTAAATAAAATAAAATATATTTGGAAGTTTAGGTTTGTGGGTTTATGAATGTTCCTATTTGCTGCTATTTTTTCCAATTGTTGTCGGTGTTTCCATCATTCAATTCACTAATGTGAATTCAATGTGAAACATGTTCATCTTGGGAGTTTCATTATTTCTTGGCCTGTTTATTCCATAATAGTTAAGTGTTTTTTATGCTACTTCTAAAGTGGGCCCTGCCCACACAATTGCATTGTGGGTAAGTTCAAAAAGAATTCTGAAGCATGCAATGTTTTGATTTTCATGGTAGGATCTAATAACTTGATATTAGGTCTTGTGCCTACTTTAATTTGTCATATTTTGGTTGCAATTTAATGACTTCATAAACACCATATTCTCCTCACCACCACCAATAATTGCACTAATTATTGCATTATTTCTAGAGAACACTCTAGAATTTGAACAAGCCAAGAGGGATACTATGGTGGGTAAAATTCAAAATATTCAGATTGGAAATTCGAAATGAGGAGTTTCCACATTGAATCTTAGTAAATTTTATACCCAACATGATTTTGAGGTTCTGTTGTACGATTGAATAATGTCTTCTAGGAAATGTTTTAGTGAAAGTACCATTATGTTATTTCAAATTGGTTCACCAATTGGTGTATTCAATTATAAAGAGACGGTGACATGTATGCATCTCCCAATAATTGAGTCAACAATCTTCTTGCAATTTTTTTGGGGAAGGAATACAAAGGATATGGTGTGAGGGGTTGAGAAACAGTTGCAACGGAAATCCTCCTTTGTGACACATGTCTTTGTCACTTTCCCTTTTGTTTGCCAACAAACAACAAAAAACATTCATTGTGTTTGACAATCACTTAAGTAATAAGAAAGCAAGTTGTTGAGAACAAAGCTCTCATTGTATGACTTATTGTTGTAAATCAAAGTCTCTATTTTTGGAAAACAAAGTTGTGGTTTTATCACAAATTGTAAAGGTTCCAGACAAAGATATTATAACTCTTCACTTTCCCTTTTTTTTGCTATCCCACAACAAAAATATTCATTGTGTTTGACAATCATATAAGCAATAAGAAAGTTGGTTGTTGAGAACAAATCTCTCATTGTATGAATTATTGTTGTTGGTTGTTGAGAACAAATCTCTCCTGGAAAACTAAGTTGTGTTTTTATCACAAATTGTAAAGATTGCAGACAAAGAGATTATAACTCTTTACTCTGTAAATAAATTTCAAATTGTAATCATGATTTTGCATTTGATATATATCTCTTAGTACTTTGAAATCTTTGTATAATACAGAAAATGGTTTCTGAATTTATGTAGGCTTAGTTGTCTCATGGCCTTGAAGATGTTGATTTCCCAAATAAGAATTATAAATATGGTGTACACAAGTTTCAATTTTCATATTGAACCAAAGTGTTAAAAAAGGAATGTTATCCTCCTTAATTAAAGCATGCACAAGATGACGACCTGTGTTGGTAATATGTGAATTTCATACAAATTTCATCGAGTTTGATATATTTTCAACATTCCATAGTTGTCCTCACAATAGATAAATTATTTGAGAAGGTAGTGAGGATACCTATCTCTTTCCACCCTTTGAATTGTTGAGAAAATATTGTCTAGATTAAGCTCCTAGACCCTTAAAGTGATAGAACTTTAGGAGTTTGGTTCTAAAGGCTTGTTGCAATATATATTTCAAGAATCTAAGGAGTGAAGAATTCACTAGAGCCCAAAAGTGTTTGCTCTCTAGCAAATTCATCTCTTGAGGCATGAACTTTGAGGCTCTAAGGTGCTATCTCCTCAAACTTAATCTCATTGTCCTTAGACATCTTTATCATCATTTCTCCAATTATTTATAGTGTTGTTGTTAAAGACTCCATATCCCAAAAAGGCACTTGGTCTCTTTCTCTTTGTGAATAAATTAGATCAAACAAACTCTCAAATCTTACTCTCTAAATATTTCCACTCATTTTTCTTACTCTAAATTTCACTAACTCCCTAATTTTATAGCTTCCATTGCAAATCTTTTCTACGACCATACCAATTGTTGCAATTTATTGCATACACTAACATAATTGATTTAATGAACAATTGCTAAGTTTTCAATGTGATTTCATGCAATTATGATCTATATTTCTTGTGGTCGTTACAAAATACTATTGGTTGTTATAAACCATCATCTAGTTGCAATTTTACTTCATCTATCATATATTTGTGTTGTCTATTATTGAGGTATTTTATCATATTGGTACTTGGAAATGGTTATATATGCATGCTATATTGTTCTTGTTCCACACGTGTACATAAAAAATCTTCATTTGCCTCAATTTAATAGTCATAGACCCTTTGACTTGGGTAACCTGTGAGAGGGCACTCTAAGCTTGACCATATCCTTGCTATCTGATCCCTTGAGTTACTAGGGATGCCTCCCTTAGGTTGGACCTCTTCCATCCCTAAAATGTGGGGATTTCCTACTAAGGTGATAGTGGTAGGTTATCATGTAGTTACATGGATTTGGAGGCTTTTGATGGGGCTTTGGCATAAGTACAAATCCAATGATAATGATCACAATCCTCAAAAATATGAAAACCTATATTGTTTGAAAAATATTTTGCAATTTTGGTCTTCCAGGGAAGTTTATGACAGTGAAACTATGTATAGTTTAGTTGGAGTTGGACCAATCAAAAGATTCATCCAGGAAACAACCATTTATTGGTCCAATGGGTACTTCTTTTGAGTATACCAACTTATTGCCTTTTTTGTTTTCGATTGATATATAATTGTCTACTAAGATTTCCTCTGGTTCAGGAATTCCATAAGCATCAACTCAAAAACCTCCTCAATGGCCATTAGATTCACAAAACAACTCCTAGTCATCAGCTAAGTAGGAGCAACAAGATAAACCTATAATACTATTACAAGAGAACAAATATTTGGAGTTGAGTACACAATTCAATTCAATTCAATTCAATGACATCTCAACCCTTTGCAACCAATGATAGTGGTATCCCTCTATGCAATATTCATTAGTTTCTTAGCATTTTCATTTATCAATGCCTAATCCAACCCATCTAGCTACTCAAAAGACTGGTCAACTGCCACATCTATCCATTTTTAGAGGTGGAGATCAACACTCGTGTCCATTGTTTCCTCCAGATCTTATAATAGGAATGTTTTTCCAAATGAAAATAGGAAATGGGTGCCTTATCCCTCTTTTGATCCCTTTCGATATATGATAGTGATTCCTTTACTTTCATATATCCTTGAAATAATTGCATAGTTTTTAAAAGTATCCTTTAGAGATCCAAACAACATGATGATGAAAGGGATCCAACCAATTCATATAGGTGGTGATTGTATTCCACCTCCCCTCTGCATATTATCCAGGCTGTGATGTAAATATTGGTACACTTCCATTGGGAAACTATGATTAACTAGTACAAGAAGGTTGGGCATTGGAGCTTCTTGTTGACCCTAGTGAAGTGAACTGGTGTTATAATGTTTATATTTCATACATGATTCAAAGAAAAGGAGATCAAGATATAATACATCAATGGGTGCCAAAGCTTTAGCAACGTTAGGCATTGTGGAGCTATTATTGATCCTAATGAAGTGACCCATGATCAACTAATACATGAAGGTTGGGCATTGGATTTATAACTAAGACTAATGAAGTCAATTGGTAGTAGGAAGTTTATATTTCATAAGGAATGAAAAGGGATAAAGTTAGCATACATCAATGAGTGACATAGCTTCAAGGAGATGGTTGAAGTCTATCTTCCATTTTACTGGTACTTGGCTAATGTTGTGTAATGCCAACAATTTGTAGGAATTTCCAAGTGCTTTGTAAAATGATAATTCTCAAATTTGTAATAGTTATTTCAAATGGATTATATAGTACAAGGCTTAAAAATTTCCCCTTCAATCCTTTTCATGTATTAGTTCCTACTCCAACCCCTTCAACTCCTCAGTGGACTGCACAACCACAACATCTATCTCCTATTGGAGGTGGATATCAATGCTCATATCCATTGTTTCCTCCATGGATTACATCAGGAATGTTTCAAAAGATGCCAAAATAGGAAGTGGGTGCCTTACACCCCTCTCAACCTTGAGCCCTCTAGATATCCAATAGTGGTCCCTCTACTTTTCAAAGTTGTAATAGTTCTCAATTTCAAATGGATTGTACAGTACAAGACTTAAAATTTCCCCCATGAAGCACATTCATGTATCAGTACCTACTCCAACCCCTTCAACTGCTCACTGGATGCACAACCATGACATCCATATCCTATTAGAGATGGAGATCAATGCCCATATCCATTGTTTCCTCCATGAATTACACCAAGAATGTTTTGAAAATTTTCAAATAGGAAGTGGGGTGCCCTACACCCCCAAACCTTGATCCCTATAGATATTTGATAGTGGTTCCTCTACTTTCAAATAACCTTGAAAGAGATTAAAAATAAATAAATAAATCCTTTAGAGATTCATATACTGGTACAAGTGGTGATTCTATTTAACCTCCATCTAATATGTAGGTTGTGATGCAGATACTGGTACACTTCCTGATAGAAGCTAGGATCAACTAGTACATGAATGTTGGGTAGTGGATCTACTTCTCATCCTAGTGAAGTGAGCCACTATTATGATGTTTATACTTCAAACAGTGAGCAACAGAGAACAAGCTATAAAAATCAATGAGTTCTAGACCTTCAAAAAGGTTGGGCATTGGAGCTTTTGTTGATATTAATCAAGTGAGTCGGCGTCAACTAGTACAGGAGGGTTGGGCATTGGAGTTATTATTGATCCTAGTGAAGTGAGAAAGTATTATGATGTTTATACTTCATACAAGAAGCAAAAGAGATCAATCTATAGTACACCAATGAGTGCTAGAGATTCAACAAGGTTCGGCATTGGAGCTACTATTGATCCTCATAAAGTAAGCCATGATCAACTAGTATAGAAAGGTTGGGCATTGGATATAGTTTTGATGTTGGCCATATGTTTGGAATGATGTTTGTGGTTATTGTTTCTCTTATTGAGCTTATACACAACTACCACTTTTAAAACTTTTCTTATGCTAAAAAATGAGTTGTAAGTGTTTTGGGATTGGCTTGGCATTTGAACTGGTTAGATCTTTAAATATTCTGCATATTTTGGGGATGATGAGGTGGACATGTCTCTTTTAGTAAATGTAGTTGTAATTTGGAAATAATCTTGTCTTGACATTTTAACAATCAATCAGAGCATATAAGGTGGCATTACGACTTGAAAGTTCCACTTCTCCTCTTGCATATTTTCTAAGTCATGGTATTTTTTGGTAGGTAAGTTGACTAGGATTGATTGTTTTAAATCAAATTTTGTTTTATTTTAATTGATATAATTTGTGTACATGCTTTTATTTGGAAAATTGGATGGTTACATGTTTTTATTTGGAAAACTCGATGGGACTTACTAGTGTTATGCTTCAGGGTATTGGGACTTACTAACACTCTAGAAGTTGAACAAGGCAAGAGGGATGATGTGGTGGATAAAATTCAGAACATTCAAAGTGGAAAGTAGTGGGTAAAATTCTGAATATTCAGAGTGGAAAGTTGGAATGAAGAGTTTTCACATTCAATCTAAATAAAGTTTCTCCCACAACATGACCTTGAGGATCTGTTGTACGATTGGATAATGGTTGGTAGGTGTTTTGGGATAGGCTTGGCATTTGAGTTGGTTAGATATTTAAATATCCTGCATGTCTTGGGGATGATGAGGTGGACATGGCTCGTTTAATAAATGCAGTTGTAATTTGACAATAACCTTGTCATGACATTTAAACAATCAACTGGAGCATATAATGCAGAATTATGACTTGCAAGTGCCACTTCTCCTCCTACATATGTTCTAAGTCGAGGTATTGGCCAGCAGGTGAGTTGATTGGGACTAATTGTTTTAAATAAAATTTTGTTTTATTTTTATTGACATAATTTATGTACATGATTTCATTTGGAAAATTGGATGGTTACATGCTTCTATTTGGAAAATTGAAATAGAATTACTAATGTTGTGCTCTAGGGTATTGGGACTTACTAAATGGCCTTTTTGGAATAGGAATTGACTCCACTGTTTTAGTGTGAGTATGCTTTGCTCATTGAAGTACTCATGAAAATATTATCATTAAGAGTAATTCATTTCTCGAAATTACTTCAAACTTTAACTGAATCTGTGTTGTTATTTCAGAGTGAATGTTGGACTTCTTGGTATTTGTAGAGTAGGCAGTTGGCATGTTGTGAAAATACCAATTGGTTTTATGATCTTATTTTCAATATTAGGATGGGAACTCTATTTTCCTTGTGAGATATATATTTACTTGTGTTATAGTGCAAGTTGTAGGTTGGGAAAAGATAGACCCAACCACAAAACAAGTGCTACAACTTGGGAATCCTACACCTAATGTCACGTCGATGTAGTTCATGCACTTCAAGAGTGACTAGGTCACTCTAGGGAGACGATCGCAGTGACCCTAGGGGGATTGATATGGATATGGAGATGAATGTAAGTGAAGCCCCTGTTTCCGTCCTTATACACACTTGCTAACATGGACTAAGTCCAATCCACTTAGTGTGTCCTTGGAGGCACAATGCCTAAGTTCAAGCCCATTGTCACCTCGACTTGAACTTCTTCCATCTAGGCTTACTCCTAGGGAAGCCAAGGGGGGTAGACCCTAGTAACTATGTGAGTTAAAAGATTGATTCTAGGAGTTAATATTAATTAGTTAAAGGTTGGGGGGAATCTATCCTATATTAGAGGCAAACAATGCAAGTGAAAATATTTCAATGCAAAGTCAATCATTTCCCTAAGACAACTAAGAATAGTGCCTAAGGTTGGGAAAAGGGGTCAACTAAAGTTACAACAATAGATTAAAAATAAATGCTTTACAGATTTTACAACTAGATACAAAAGGATTACTTCACAAAACCTATACGATGGGATTAGATACAATGAAATAAAACAACTATCTACACAAGTTAGAATGCAAAGAATAAATAAAAGATACAACAACATACAACTATTGACAAAGAAAGAAACAAGCACAAAAGAGATATAACTTGAAGCAACAATGGACTAACTTGATTTGAGTGTGCAAGGAAGAAAAATATTACTCAAGATAACATTCACCACAACACAACAATTCAACAAACCCAAACAATGAAGTATTCAACAAACCCAAACAATGAAGTGCCCCCACAAGGTGCACAACTTCAAGGGGCTATTCAATGGCTCCAATGTTCAACTCCAAAATAGATGAAAGACCAATCAAAAGAGCCTCCAAGGGAAAAAGTGAAAAACTCAAGAAGGAAAAATATAAAGCATGTAATAAGCCTCGACGGGCAAAAGATGCACAACTTCTAAGTTCACTAGTTAACCATCCACAAGTGCTCAATAAAAATGTATGGAAATAACTTGAAAATGAAATGCTTGCATGAATTAGAGAGCATGAACCATAAAAGTAGATTATGAAGTTAATCCAAGGTTAATTGTGGATAGATTTTAGGATTAATTAGGTTGATTAAGTGAAGTGTGAATCCTAAACTATGTGACTTCCCTAAAACTCTCCTCGTTTATACCCAAAATATTGTTGCATTCTCAATAAGTAAGGAAAATGAGGCATTACCCTAGCTCCACAGGAAATCTGGGAAATAAGGGTTCTCAACAAGGGGGACAACTAGTACCATGAGACCATCCCTAATCTAGCACCCCCTGCTGCCTCCACAAGATCCCTTTTTGATGGCAAATTTTGGACAACAGTAGGTGCTCTAGTTAAACTAGTTTAATTGAAACCCTTAAGTATGTAAGGTTAATTTAACCTTAAATATTGATTAAGTTAAGTTGAGTTCTTGACAAAAAGTAAATTGCATGAAAGTAAAAGTACTTGAAAGTCAAGAGTAGATTGCTTGAAGGAAAGAAAATACTTGAACTTGGAAGCAAATTAAATGCTTGAAAGGAAATGGAATGCTAAAGATAATATACAAGTAAATACACTATGCCTCCATGGGCTTAAGAAAATAAAGATGATAAGCTTATAATATCTAAAGATAATCACATAAACTTGAAACTAGAAGCAAGAATGTTAAGCCCTAATATTGGCTCATTACCACTTAATTGGGGAATATTAGATTAGTAATGTTATTTTATTTATGTCGGCTTTAGGCCATTAAACCTCCTAGTCTCCTATATATACCAAGGAGACATTTTCATTTTGAATGATCTTGGACTTGAACATTTAAGTGGGGTAAAAGGAGGTTTCCCCCTCGAAGAGGCTTATTATCTGAAATTATCTCTTTTTCAAGGCATTGAGTACTTTTCCTGAGGTTTTTCTATGCTATATTGATGTTTGGTTCTTAACAAAGAAAGCATCATTTATCTACCTAGCCTTACGATTTAGAATGGTTGGCTTGGTCAAACACTATGCTAGGTGTAGACAAACTAAAAAAAAATAAGTAAATACTTGAAAGTAAATCTAATATACTTGCAACCACAACAAGTACACAAGGTGGAGGACAAAGCCTATCGATTTTGTTCCCAAGTGGGTGAAAAATAAATGACTTGGAAATAAAAGAACTTCTAGCCACAAAACCTTGTCTTAAGGACAAGTGGGGCAAACAAGAAAGTAAAATAATGCTGAAAATGAAATCTAAAATCTATCCATACAATTTAGCATGGTTGGCTTGGCCAAACTCTATGCTAGGTGTAGGAAAACTAAGAAATAGAAATTGCAGAAATTTAGAACTTTAGAGAAATGCAAGCCCTAGAGACTCTCTTGGGGCTTGCTTACAATAGAGAAAAGAAGAAGAAGTGTTGGGAATATGCTACCCTAACTTAGTAGGTTATTCTTTGACTTTTAGGTGCCCCAAATGGGCTATAAATCCTCCTTTATGTCACCAACCTACAAAAAAATCAGCAAGCAAAAGTTTGCTGGAAATGCTGCAAAATGTGACAAAAACTTGTGAAACATTTTGTTATTAAAACCATAAATTTTCTGTATAAATTTCAGAAAGTTTTAAGCATATAAATTACCTATCCTAGCATGTTATAATACCAGAATACTATGGAAATGAGAAGCAACAAGAAAAAAAAAATATTTAGAGGGTGAATGTGGGTCAAAAAGGAAGATTTAGAGATCTGAAATTTTCTCTTTAGACCCTAGATAATCTTGCCAAACTTCAATTATAAGCTACAAGAAACAATAGGAAGTGAGTAGATCTAGATGTTAAAACAAAATACTTTGAAATAACTAAATAGATGTTCATTATATCTATGACAATACTATCATAAACCTACATAAGCAAAATACTTTGCTTAATATTCCTACTATAGATCTCAAAGCTATGCATGCATAAGAAGAAATAAATCAAAGGAACAATATCACCTCATGAAAAGTATGGCACCAAGAAGACTATTAACACCATATGTCCGCCAAATATTTCATTTATTAGAGTACAATCAAGCTTGAGCAAATACTTGCCACAAGCTTGAGAAGAAAGAATGAGAACAAGAAAGAGAGAGAGAGAGAAGAGTGGGAGAGGAGAGATTTTGGCATGATAACAATAGTGAAAGAATAGATGTGTTAAATGAGGCAGGGGAGGCCTTTATTTATACTTTGGAACCAAGAGTTACCCCTTTTGGATGATCTCCAAGTGTCCATCAATCAAGAGTCATTGAGTATCTCAAGGGGGGTGCACTTTTAGGGTTTTGAGCAAGTTAGGGTTTTGGTATATGAGTGAGGAGGTGATGTGGAACATTTTTTACTTTGTTGAACAATAAATTATACTTTTTGGAGAAAACTTAGTGAAACTCAAGTTTCTTTATTTAATTTTTCACTTTACTTCACTTTCTCCTCAAGGGGGTTGCACTTTTCTTAGGAAGATGAGGGGAATGAAGTGATGGCTAGGTGAGGGGGGTGTTTAAGTTAGGAAAAGTGTTTCTATAACTTAGGAAAGGGGTTTAGGATTACCTCCCACTCTTTCTCTAACCTTTTTTCTTCATTATTTGCAAAAATTGACATTTTGACTTTGTCAATTAAGCAATTAAATCATTGACTCTAGACTGACATGGAAAACTCACTAACAATGACCTAGAAAAACTTGTCCAATTGAGATGAAACTTAGTCCAAGGGTGTAGGGGGTCTCATTCCATTTATTTTTAGTAAAAATAACCCTATCGAAAATCCCAAGGACCTAGTTTTTACATTTTTACATCAAAATTAATTAACATTACCATTAACTAGGTAATTTTACACAATTAAAAGAAAAAAAAAAATAGACTGGAAGAAATTCCACAAGAATATAGGATATGTCTAGCATGGTCAATTACAATATTCCTAGACACTAGTCACCCATAGGGATCAATCATTAGAACGTCTTTCACCACTTTGGAGGATTATTGTGGGAGTGAAAAACTCAAGGGTAATTAAAAAGGTTGGTTAGGCCAAATTAATTACCTGAGGAAAAAATACACTCGATGAAAGGACTTCCCTAATGATAAATTAATAGGAAAATAACCTACAATATGATCCATGTAGACCCATTACATTATAATCCCACGTAGGGGAGCGGAAATTCCAATTACAAAATGAAGTGTTGAGACCAAAACTGCCTTGTAGAACCAACAAGTCTTCAACTTTGTAGCACCATCAGGTGCATATCTTCATGGCACATGTATTTGACCCCCTAGTTGAAATAGGTGGTCAACAACACCTAGAGGTCAATTCTGAGTAGAGTGAAATGTGTGGAATGAAGTCTTGGGAAGGTCCAAGGGTTTCCAAGTATGTTGAGTAACCTGCAAATGATGAAATACTTGCTCGAGACACAAGAAAAGACACTTTGCAATGATGTATGTTAGTTGGATCAGAAAGTTAAGCTTTATGTCTCTAATTTGCAGCAATAGATAACAATATATATCAACAAGAAGATGGTACTATAAGTTTCTCAATAAATTCTAAAGATCAAGTAGAAAATGCAAGAGAAAGACTAGTAAATGACTAGCTAAACTCAAGATGAAAAACCAATATTTTTAGCATAAAAGATAAGGTTGTTGTAAACACTTGTCTGCATAAAATTATATCATCCTTATGGCTGTAAAATTTACTGTATTACAGTAATAAAATCATCCATCGAGTTCCCCTCAAACTTTGCCAAGAAGTGTGTTGGACCAAGGAGAAAAGGTGTGCAAACTTTGAGCAAAATCCAATGGTTGATAAGCGAGTTATTCAAGAAAATGAGTTGGGGTTTCTACAACCTAATGGATGAAGATGTAAATTTTGTAACAACAGCAAGCAATATGAGGGAGGGGATTCCCTAGTAGGGAAAGACTCTTCTTAATGAGACCAACCAACTTCAATCAAGAAACCTTTCAAAATATCAAAAATTGTGTTTCCCATGGCAATGATTTTATATCTCCAAAGAAAAAAAGAATGACTAGTGCCTTTACTATTGGGTTAATTGAGTCAAATAAACAAATATCTAGAGAAAATACCTCCTTAGGGGTATAATCCCTTTTACTTCCCAAGCCAAGTTTCTCTTACTAGGGTTTAGGCTAAGAGGGTGTATGCCCTTATACTTCTCTTAGCAAACCCCTGTATCATCAAAATGATGAAGGATAAAATGATGAAGACTATGGTGGGGGTGTATCCCCTTATACTTCCCACCTAGCTCCTAGCATAACAATACTTGACTTGAAAAAATGATAGCATAATAGTAAAAGACCATACCAAGATCAAGAGAAATGCCAAGATAATCCACCATAAGAGATAGAAAACATCATCCAAGGTTAGCGCCTCACTCCTCCATCAACCATTCATCAATATAGCCATAAAAAAGTGCACAAGAGATAAAAAAGAGCCAAGTGTAGCGAAAATTTCAGACCAAATCCTCTCACAATAAGGGAGAGTTATGTTAAAAATGAGACCTTATGATCTCTATTTATACAAAATGTAGCTAACATAGTTTTCCCACATTGTCTAGGGTAAAACACAATGTTAGGGGTTAACAACCCTAATCTTTCCCCTTCTATAAAATAATACTAAACAATTCCTTTAAATTTCACTTTTTGAACAAATAAAACCCTAATTTTGAGGGATGTCACCCCTTTAGGGGACGTTTTGCCACTTTAAGGAAGTCATTGGTGTTGGAGAAGCATGGGTAGGCCTCCAAAGGCCACATGTCAAGAATCTAAGCACTCTCATAATGGTGAAGAACCTATTCTCCTCAATATGTCCATGTTTCAAAAGACTGGTACCTCACCACCATGCCCTAGCCCCAAAAGCATGACGTTAAGCTAAAAAATAGGACGTTTTTCCCCTCTGGGGAAATTTTTTTGTCAAGTGAGGCCTGGACTATGTCGTCCAAGTCATCATCAAGGCCTTCCAATTTTGATCTCTCTCATCTGGAATGAGGGCCCCTAGAATCCAACCTGTGGTTTTGTTGTAACGACCTTCCTCGTTACGACAACCATTCTAGTGGTAGGTGCAAATTTTTTTATTTTTTTATTTTTTTCTTCTTACGGTGTGTACGCACATGTAGAAGTTACAACACACCTAACTGTGCAATGCCCTGGACAACCGACAAGACGCAACCACGATGTTCATCACAATAAGACTAAAGGCACACAACGAGTAACTGCAAGCAATATACGACCAGAGGCATAAGGTGCACAACGCAAACATTAAGAGACCAAAGCACTGACCACCCGACACAACAGACCCAACAACCAGTTGAATACCATCAAGCACAACATAAATAAGAAGTACGATTGCGCCCCTTACGGAAGGCACGCGACAAGGACTCTGACGACGAACACCCAAGTTTAACATTGTTCAAATAATCATCAGCCCTCTTTTACTAACTCTGAGTAGTTTAATGTTCGTAAATCCAGGACAATCACCATGTATTTCTCGTCAATATCAATAGTTTACACTAACCTCATAATAAGATAACCATATTTTATTTCTAATTTCCATAACATTGAAATAACAATACGATCATACCTTTCCACTCTAACCTTGCAATTTGCTGATAGGGTAAGAACAAGACAATTTCATATTCAACAATACATTATAATTTCGATATTTATAAACAATTATTTATTTTCATATGTAAGTCGTAACACTCTTTCTTTACCTATTGCAAGTCCATAAGCTTAAACATTAGACATTACATCCCTTATTCATTCCAAGCACCCTAATGGCCTTAGCCTTGGCTTGGCCAAAACATTAACCTAACAATTCGGTGCCTTTCACATCATTACTTTCCATGGAATTGACATTCACTAACATAACATTCATTTCACTA
>ML777192.1:473962-484712 GCA_009831015.1 Picea engelmannii
AAAAAGTTCATGAATCTTATGGTGAAAGATGAGGTAATGTTATTAGGCATATCACCTGCTTAAATATTACTCCAAGACAAGCTTGAGAAGGATCTACTATTGCCACCAAAGAAGATAAATAAATTGAAAAAGTGTTGCCAGTTCTAGATGAGATTTTTGTTGAATCTTGGGGTGGAAAGATCAAGGAAAACGTGGAGTATGAGTTACTGAGAGTTTTCGCATGGATGCAACAGTTATCGAGTTCCTTAAAGTGATGAGTTCATTACATCCTCTGTTATTTTTAATGCATGCATATACGCCATTGGATATAAGCACTGAGCTCATTACATCCTGCGTTCTTTTTAATGCATGCATGCATATGGATATCTATACACAAATATATGGCTATGAGGGTTTATGAGCTAAAACTATATATATAATGAGTTGAGACTCGTGCAGGTTCAGTGGACAGGGATATACAACGCATATATCAACCACCAGTCTGATAAACATTTTCTTTGAAAATCCAGGAATATACAACGCGATTAAATTGGGAAAATACAACGCCATATCAACCATCAGTTTGATAACACTTCCGTTGAAAATCCAGGAATATACAGCGCGATTAAGTTGGGAAAATACAGTGCCATATCAACCATCAGTTTGATAACACTTCCGTTGAAAATCCAGGAATATACAGCGCATATATCAACCCCAATCACGTGCATGCACCCAACCCTTTAACTTCCAGATAACTCACGAGATTAAAGGCATGTCCAGTTAGTGTGGAAGAAAAGGAAAAATTTAAAATAAAACAACGATTTGTTAACATACTGTAACACAGGAAACGCGGATCAAATAGACGCCCACAGACAACAAGAAAAACGAAAACACCCAGAAATACGTCCCCTGTACATAACCAACGCCCAAATAAAATAAAGCTGTTGTATCTAAATAAAAACGCCCCATAATAATCACCAGAAGTTAACATGCAGTCATCGACACATTCAATGCAGATCAAGAACGCCCACTATCTCAGCAAACGCAGACAAACGCACACATGCCATACGTCCGAAAGCAAATGCAAAAAGTTTCATCAATGCTCCAGTAAGACGCATCATTCACAATTAAAGTAGTTAAAACGCATCAGACAATTAAATACTTAAAATGCAGCATTCGACGGTAGCATGCATCATTCCAGTAAGGGTAGATTTATAACACAGGATGAAAATTAACCTTATAAAAACATGGAGCCTTCCCTTAGTAAAAATCACAGTTATCTCGTATAAAACGTAGGCCCAAAGAGAAAACACCACCACTGATAATGCCAGTCTGAAAGAAACACTCAATCAAATCATAGAGGGTTTTAAAAATAAAAGTAGAATGCCAAACGCTCAACCGACGGATACCCAACCTGAACACCAGATAAGCTGAATCCTTGAAATAAAAACCAACAAATGCCAAAGGGAATGCCAGATCTAGTTTTAATTCCATAATATACCAGCAAGCGAGATTTCCAGGAACGGCCTTTTTAGAACATTAAAATCATCTTACAGTTTCCAGCTTAATATCAAATGCAACATACTCAATAAATTTAACGAGCGTACCTATTTCCTTGTGCATGCCTTGTATGTTGTCCACGCCTCGATCGAAGACCCGCGCTCCTTTCTGCTCCTGCTTGCCGACCATGGAACGCTCACCGGTACCTCCCAGCCAAACTCTAGGGGTACTCTGCTTCCCCCTTAGCCCCTCGAGCCGCAAATGGGCCACACAAGAACCAGAGATAGACTAGCGTCTCAGCTCGCCTCCACGGCTGAGCTACCACTCCAACACAGCTGAGATAAACCCAACTCCACACAAGCAACCCGTCAAGCCATAACTCGACAGCATAACGTTACGCTAACCCTTCACCCTTTCTTCCTTCCTTTCCCTTTCTTTTATAGAAATTTGAGACTCAATTCCCTCACTCCCCCAAAAATCGCTCCTTAAATTACTCCTTAAATTACTCCTTAATCACTCCTTTAATTACTCCTTACTCACCCCTTAAATTACTCCTTAAATTACTCCTTACTCACTCCTTAAATTACTCCTTAATTTACTCCTTAATCACTCCTTAAATTACTCCTTAATTTACTCCTTAAGTTTCTTAAATTTTATTATTTAATTCTCTCTTGTTATTTTTATTTTTGAACCCAAAAGATAAAGCAGTTTTTAATCTTTTCAATATATTTATAATTTCCTAGCTTTTATACTCCCCCACTTTAATAAATTTTATTCCTTCTTTATCATTTAAAGGCCACGGGCTTCACTTAATTTAATTCCCTCATTACTTTACCCCCTTTACTTTTAAGAAGACTTTAATTAACACCTAGGAGGGTTTTAGTTTACGCCCTAGGTTTAATTTTGTAGAATCTTTTCTTAGGGCTTGTAAAATTTAACTTAGAGATGTTTTAATTTAGGTTTTGATTTGAATAGGGAGACAATTTAATTAGGGGAGTCGTTTTTAAGAATTTTATCAGGCATTAAGGTCTTAGGGTCATTTAAGTTGTCTCCTCGTCATCATCCATGCAACGTGCCCTTCAGGACGCACTACGTGCTCCAAGGGTGCCACTCGCCTCTTTTGCTTCTGTTGCACGGTGTGCCCTTCAGGATGCACCACGTGCTCCAAGGGTGCCACTCGCTGACTTGCATTTCTTTGCACGACGTGCCCTTCAGGATGCACCACATGCTTCAAGGGTGACACTCGCTGACTTGACGGATTGGTAGACTCTATAACCCCTGGAGTCAACACTCCGCTAGGTGAACTTGTGGGAGACTAAGGGCTCTAAGGAATAAGGCCCCCGCCTTATTGCGCGCCCCTTAGAATCATTGTGAGCGACTGTCGCAGTCTTCTCCAATGCCTCTGCATCCTCAAGGTCTGAAATCCTGCACACTCAATGAAACTGAGTCAATAGCACCTGTATACAGCAATAGTAAAACATCTTGTCATCAATCATGACGCATCATCATCAAGGTTAAGTGGTTCATCAACATAAAATCCAGATCACTTGCGAGCAAGTGTCCTCAAAGAATAAGTTTTGTCAGTGCGCCAGAGCGGGATGTTACATACACCCCCTCTTGGTCTAAACTTCGTCCTGAAGTTTCTCAGTATAAATGACGAAATAAATGTACCACAATATCGTAATTACCACAGTATCATAAGTCTATAAACAAAAATGGAAACTGTTGGCGTATATCATATGCGTCCTCCCAGGTCGTCGAGTCCAGACTATAACTGTCCCACTGGACCTTGACCTGATCTACCGTTCGACATCATAACTATCGAACGCGCTGATCTAAAATGCGGACTGGCTCAGCCGTGAGTGCTCCCTCGTTCGATACATGCAAGGAACTCATGTCAATCACGTGTGTAGGATCACTAACATAATGTCTTAAACAGATACATGAAAAACATCATGCATACGCCTCAAATAATCAGACAAGGCTAGTCGATAGGCCACGGGCCTCTTTCTCTCCACAATCTCAAAAGGTCCCACGAACCTAGGAGAGAGTTTAGCTCCCTTTCCAAACTTGATCGAACTCTTATGCAGTTTAACCCGTAAAAAGACTCGATCACCGACCTCGTAACTACGGTCGACTCGGTGCGCATCAGCATAACTCTTCTGTCGATCCTGCGCTTCCTTTATCCTTTGTATTTTGATTTGCATCTACTCTTCCATTTCTTGGATCACTTATGGTCCCACCAGGACCCTATCCTCAAGCCGATCCCAACTCAAGGGCGTTCGACACGGTCGCCCATAAAGAAACTCAAACGGCGCCATCTTAATGGTGCTCTGGTAACTATTGTTATAGGCGAACTCTACTAGAGCGAGATTTCCTCCCAACATTTTTACTGGTCCATGACGTACATGCGCAACCTGTCTTCCAAAGTTTGGTTCATTCATTCTGTTTGTCCGTCAGTCTCTGGGTGATACGCAGTACTAAAGTTAAGTTGAGTTCCCAAGGCCTCTTGGAAACTCGTCCAAAATCGTCCGGTAAACACCGATCCTCATTTGGATATAATCCTCTTAGGCACGCCATGTAGCCTCACAATCTCACTGATGAAAAATCTCGCTATGTCAGGGGCCTGATACATCGTACGCACCGGAATAAAGTGAGAACTCTTTGTTAGAGTGTCTACTACTACAAAATCAAGTCGTGTCTCCTTGCCGTCAGTGGAAATCCAACAATAAAATCCATCGAAATGACTTCCCATTTCGATTTCGGAATGGCATGTGGTTGAAGTAATTCTGTCGGGTGTCTATGTTCGGCCTTTACCTGCTGACACTCGAGACATCTAGCCACAACGTTGAATATGTCGGCCTTCATTCCTTTCTAGAAGAACAAGGGTTTAAGATCTACCCTCATCTTCGTGACTCCTGGGTGAGCAATATAAACTGCTCTATGAGCCTCGCTCAGGATCAACATCCCCAACTCGTCATTTGGCGGTACGTAAATCTGACCTCTAAACCTCAATAACCCATCGCTGTCAAAATTAAATCCCTCATATCGTGGTACCATCATAGTGTTTTGTCCGATAAAATCCTCGACTTCTTTGTACCAGTCATCGTCACGCTGTAAAATGAGAATCTTCTCACGTAGATTCGTTTGAAGAGGAAACACCGAAAAGATGTGTGGCCTCCAACTCAAATCATCTGCCCCTCGATTCACAGTTCCCTTTATGTAAGTAATCTTGAAGTCGTACTCGCTAAGCAATTCCGACCAACGTCGTTGTCGTGCATTCAGGTCGCTTTGCGTGGAAATGTGTTGTAGTCCACAATGATCAGTCTTTAATTCAATTTTTCGTCCAACCAGATAGTGTCTCCATACCTTTAAGGCATATACGATGGCTAATAACTCCAAATCATGCGTCGCGTAGTTTTCCTCATGCCTTCTTAAATTCCTCGAAATGTAAGCGATCACTCGTCCGTCTTGCATCAAAACTCTACCTAAACCTTCTTTGGATGCATCAGTGCATACCAAGAATTCTACGTCCATGTCAGGGACTTTTAGTATTGGCACTGTTGTCAACAACTCCTTAAGCCTCCTAAATGCTTCCGCGCATTTCTCCGTCCACACAAACTTCTTGTTTTTCTTCTGCAACTCCGTGATCGGACCTGCTATCTTCGAAAATCCCTTGACAAACCGTCGATAGTATCTTGCTAAACCCATAAATCTACGCACTTCTGTGACATTCGTCGGCGCAGGCCATTCCCTAATAGCCTCAACCTTGGCTGGATCCGCGATGATACCTTCGCCGGAGATGACATGCCCTAAGTAGTGAATCCTCGATTGATAAAAAGAGCATTTGGACAGCTTCCCATATAATTTGTGTTTTCGTAAACACTGTAGTACCAGGTGCAAGTGTTTTTCATGCTCCTCCATCGTCCAAGAGTAGATCGCAATATCCTCAATGAATACTTGGACGAACTTGTCCAAGTACTCGCGGAACACCCCGTTCATCAAACTCATGAATACCCCTGGGGCGTTTGTCAGTCTAGAAGGTAAACTGTAAATTCGTAATGTCCAAATCCTTGTCTTATAAGCGGTCTTAGGGATGTCATCCTCCTTGATCCATAACTGGTGGTACCCTGATCGCAAATCAATCTTAGAGAACATCGTCGCACCCTTCATCTGATCGAACAGATCGTCAATTCTTGGTAAGGGTACTGATTCTTGATCGTAGCCTTGTTTAGTTGACGATAGTCAATGCAAAGCCTCCATGATCCGTCCTTCTTCCGAATGAAAATAAATGGTGCACCCCATGGTGACACACTAGGACGTATCAATCCTAGGTCCAGCAACTCTTTCAGTTGCATTTTTAACTCTTGCAACTCCAAGGTCGACATCCGATAAGGCATTCTCACTATCGGTTCAGTCCCCGGTTTCAGGTCTATAGTAAACTCCAATTCTCTTTCTGGCGGCATCCCAGGCAACTCCTCTGGAAATACGTCTGCAACTCCTTCACCACCGGAAGGTGTTCTAGACCTTCAGCTACTCCCTTCTCGTTTAGCGCAAGGATCGCATAAAGCTTGCACCCCTTGCGCATACTCTTTCGTAACTGTAAGGAAGAGACGAACCCCAGAGATACTCCCTGGTTCCGTCCTACTATCACCCGTCTCTGTCCTTCATCATTGACTAAGCTCCTCCTCTACTATGAGGGCCTTTTGGACAGCATCGTACAAGGTTTGAGGCATCAGAATCCTAACGTTTACACGCAGGCTGTCGTTAAGGCCAAACACGATCCTGTTGACCTTGAGCTTCTCAGTGTTCAGATGCGGAGCATACCGGAGCAGCTCCATAAAATGTGCCTCGTAATCGGGCACTGTACGACCTCCCTGTCGTAATGCGTTGAACTCATTGAGTTGGCACTCAATGAATTCCTCTAAGAGATACCTCTCCCGGAACCATTCCTCGAACAGTTCCCAAGACACGTCTTTGACGGCCATGTTCAGCTGCGGTAGGAGCGTCTTCCACCATAGAAGAGCGCTCCCCCCTTTAGTTGAAAGACCGCCATGCGGACCTTCATGTTGGAGGTATAATCACGAAGTGCGAAGCACATCGCCATATTCTCCAACCATGCCTCAGCGGCTGCGCCGTCCGGGGCACCAAAGAACTCGAGAAATTTCACCTTCTCGAGTTCACGGTGAAAGCTACCAGTAACGGCCAGTGCGCGCAGCAGAACCTAAGCAGGTGTCGGTGCCCTGGCCTCACCTCTGTCCAATCTGTTGATCAGCGCCTCGGACATGCACTGGGAAGATCTCATCATCCCCACAACATCGGCAACTACGATCTGTTCCTGTCCAAGGACCTGTTCGCCTCCCTGGGGTTTAGACCCCGCAGACATGGATTCTACTGGAGGCGTCATGCCTCCTTCCCTAGCACCCCGTCGTCTGCCTCCGCGGCGTCCTCTAACCATGATTATCGTTACACAACAATCATCTTGATCAGCGACAGAATAATCATCCTAATCATGTCAACGAAACCCGTAGTGAATCCCAAGTCTCAGGTCAAACTGGCTCTGATACCATATGTAACGACCTTCCTCGTTACGACAACCATTCTAGTGGCAGGTGCAAATTTTTTTATTTTTATTTTTTTTTCTTCTTACGGTGTGTGCGCGCGTGTAGAAGTAGCAACACACCTAACTGTGCGACGCCCTGGACAACCGACAAGACGCAACCACGATGTTCATCACAATAAGACTAAAGGCACACGACGAGTAACTGCAAGCAATATACGACTAGAGGCATAAGGTGCACAACGCAAACATTTAGCGACCAAAGCACTGACCACCCGACACAACAGACCCATCAACCAGCTGAATACCATCAAGCACAACATAAATAAGAAGTACGATTGCGCCCCTTACGGAAGGCGCGCGACAAGGACTCTGACGACGAACACCCAAGTTTAACATTGTTCAAATAATCATCAGCCCTCTTTTACTAACTCTGAGTAGTTTAATGTTCGTAAATCCAGGACAATCACCATGTATGTCTTGTCCATATCAATAGTTTACACTAACCTCATAATAAGATAACCATATTTTATTTCTAATTTCCATAACATTGAAATAACAATACGATCATACCTTTTCACTCTAACCTTGCAATTTGTTGATAGGGTAAGAACAAGACAATTTCATATTCAACAATACATTATAATTTCGATATTTATAAACAATTATTTATTGTCATATGTAAGCCGTAACACTCTTCCTTTACCTATTGCAAGTCCATAAGCTTAAACATCAGACATTACATCCCTTATTCATTCCAAGCACCCTAATGGCCTTAGCCTTGGCTTGGCCAAAACATTAACCTAACAATTCGGTGCCTTTCACATCATTACTTTCCATGGAATTGACATTCACTAATATAACATTCATTTCACTACATCATTTTGATAGTTACCTTACATTGCTACCTTATAAAGCCATGACTATTTAACACTTCTATCATCAATACCATACTACCTTTACTACTATCACTTAATCAATTATTTCAACCTTCATCACTATTACCCTAGCCATTAATACATAATGTGCAAATGATTAAACACACATTTAATAATATATATTCCAATATACAATTATTCTCTACTATCAATAATAATTCCAATGTAGTAATAAATATCTTTCAACGTTACCTCATTTGTATATAATGTGTATTGATTTAACACAGTGATAATCTAAATATCAAATTTCCATTATCCTTTTAAATAAAATTCAATTCATACGTATGATGATAATCTTTTAAGTTAAAATAACAAGAATCCAATTCATATTTCAAAAACACATTACAAATTCGAATTATAAATGATATTTCCAAGCAACCCTTAAAGGCAATTTAGCTTGCTGGGCAGAATCAATGACAGGGACAGTGGGGTGACCGTTTAGTGGCATTGGTAGGTTCATGTGGAATGGTACCAGAGGTAGGGTCTGGTCATGTTAAAAAGTTCATGAATCTTATGGTGAAAGATGAGGTAATGTTATTAGGCATATCACCTGCTTAAATATTACTCCAAGACAAGCTTGAGAAGGATCTACTATTGCCACCAAAGAAGATAAATAAATTGAAAAAGTGTTGCCAGTTTTAGATGAGATTTCTGTTGAATCTTGGGGTGGAAAGATCAAGGAAAACGTGGAGTATGAGTTACTGAGAGTTTTCGCATGGATGCAACAGTTATCGAGTTCCTTAAAGTGACGAGTTCATTACATCCTCTGTTATTTTTAATGCATGCATATACGTCACTGGATATAAGCACTGAGCTCATTACATCCTGCGTTCTTTTTAATGCATGCATGCATATGGATATCTATACACAAATATATGGCTATGAGGGTTTATGAGCTAAAACTATATATATAATGAGTTGAGACTCGTGCAGGTTCAGTGGACAGGGATATACAGCGCATATATCAATCACCAGTCTGATAAACATTTTCTTTGAAAATCCAGGAATATACAGCGCGATTAAATTGGGAAAATACAGCGCCATATCAACCATCAGTTTGATAACACTTCCATTGAAAATCCAGGAATATACAGCGCGATTAAATTGAGAAAATACAGCGCCATATCAACCATCAGTTTGATAACACTTCCGTTGAAAATCCAGGAATATACAGCGCATATATCAACCCCAGTCATGTGCATGCACCCAACCCTTTAACTTCCAGATAACTCATGAGATTAAAGGCATGTCCAATTAGTGTGGAAGAAAAGGAAAAATTTAAAATAAACCAACGATTTGTTAACATACTGTAACACAGGAAACGCGGATCAAATAGACGCCCACAGACAACAAGAAAAACGAAAACGCCCAGAAATACGTCCCTTGTACATAACCAACGCCCAAATAAAATAAAGCTGTTGTATCTAAATAAAAACGCCCCATAGTAATCCCCAGAAGTTAACACGCAATCATGGACACATTCAATGCAGATCAAGAACGCCCACTATCTCAGCAAACGCAGACAAACGCACAGATGCCATACGTCCAAAAGCAAATGCAAAAAGTTTCAGCAATACTCCAGTAAGACGCATCATTCACAATTAAAGTAGTTAAAACGCATCAGACAATTAAACACTTAAAACGCAGCATTCGACGGTAGCATGCGTCATTCTAGTAAGGGTAGATTTATAACACAGGATGAAAATTAACCTTATAAAAACATGGAGCCTTCCCTTAGTAAAAATCACAGTTATCTCGTATAAAACGTAGGCCCAAAGAGAAAACACCGCCACTTATAATGCCAGTCTGAAAGAAACACTCAATCAAATCGTAGAGGGTTTTAAAAATAAAATTAGAATGCCAAACGCTCAACGGACGGATACCCAACCTGAACACCAAATCAGCTGAATCCTTGAAATAAAAACCAACAAATGCCAAAGGGAATGCCAGATCTAGTTTTAATTCCATAATATACCAGCAAGTGAGATTGCCAGGAACGGCCTTTTTAGAACATTAAAATCATCTTACAGTTTCCAGCTTAATATCAAATGCAACATACTCAATAAATTTAACGAGCGTACCTATTTCCTTGTGCCTGCCTTGTATGTTGTCCGTGCCTCGATCGAAGACCCGCGCTCCTTTCCGCTCCTGCTTGCCAACCATGGAACGCTCATCGGTACCTCCCAGCCAAAATCTAGGGGTACTCTGCTTCCCCCTTAGCCCCCCGAGCCACAAAGGGGCCACACAAGAACCAGAGATAGACTAGCATCTCAGCTCGCCTCCACGGCTGAGCTACCACTCCAACACAGCTGAGATAAACCCAACTCCACACAAGCAACCCGTCAAGCCACAACTCGGCAGCGTAACGTTACGCTAACCCTTCACCCTTTCTTCCTTCCTTTCCCTTTCTTTTATAGAAATTTGAGACTCAATTCCCTCACTCCCCCAAAAATCGCTCCTTAAATTACTCCTTAAATTACTCCTTAATCACTCCTTTAATTACTCCTTACTCACCCCTTAAATTACTCCTTAAATTACTCCTTACTCACTCCTTAAATTACTCCTTAATTTACTCCTTAATCACTCCTTAAATTACTCCTTAATTTACTCCTTAAGTTTCTTAAATTTTATTATTTAATTCTCTCTTGTTATTTTTATTTTTGAACCCAAAAGATAAAGCAGTTTTTAATCTTTTCAATATATTTATAATTTCCTAGCTTTTATACTCCCCCACTTTAATAAATTTTATTCCTTCTTTATCATTTAAAGGCCA
>ML777192.1:484762-507408 GCA_009831015.1 Picea engelmannii
CTTTAATTAACACCTAGGAGGGTTTTAGTTTACGCCCTAGGTTTAATTTTGTAGAATCTTTTCTTAGGGCTTGTCAAATTTAACTTAGAGATGTTTTAATTTAGGTTTTGATTTGAACAGGGCGACAATTTAATTAGGGGAGTTGTTTTTAAGAATTTTATCAGGCGTTAAGGTCTTAGGGTCATTTAAGTTGTCTCCTCATCATCATCCATGCGACGTGCCCTTCAGGATGCACTACGTGCTCCAAGGGTGCCACTCGCCTCTTTTGCTTCCATTGCACGACGTGCCCTTCAGGATGCACCATGTGATCCAAGGGTGCCACTCGCTGACTTGCATTTCTTTGCGCGACGTGCCCTTCAGGATGCACCACGTGCTCCAAGGTTGCACTCGCTGACTTGATGGATTGGTAGACTCTATAACCCCTGGAGTCAACACTCCGCCAGGTGAACTTGTGGGAGACTAAGGGCTCTAAGGAATAAGGCCCCCGCCTTATTGCACGCCCCTTAGAATCATTGTGAGCGACTGTCGCAGTCTACCCTCACGACATCGTGGATCCTCTCGAACTAGGTAATCATTAACCTACAGTTCGAGCCACGGCGGGAGTGCTAGTAGGATGTGGCAGGGCTGTTGTCAACCCCTCTCCCTCAATCTCTCTGGAACTCGTGTGTGGCCCCTTTACTCCATATGTGAGTCTGGTCGGAAAGCTATCGTCAGCCTGCATCATCAACCATCATGTCAAATCATGTCAACAACATATCATAACATCAATAGCATCTCATCAAAACAAAACAATATCACTGTGAATGAAACAACTCAAATAGCCCACTCCCTGACTCAATCCGGAGTCCAAGGGAGTTCCACCGATGCCTCTGCATCCTCAAGGTCCGAAACCATGCACACTCAATGAAACTGAGTCAATAGCACCTGTATACAGCAATAGTAAAACATCTTGTCATCAATCATGACGTATCATCATCAAGGTTAAGTGGTTCATCATCATAAAATCCAGATCACTTGCGAGCAAGTGTCCTCAAAGAATAATTTTTGTCAGTGCGCCAGAGCGGGATGTTACATTTGTATCCCCATGGAAGCCCAAGCTAGGCTTGTTCTCCTAAAATTGTCCACCAACTAGGTCCTACAAAGACAAATGAGCACGCCCTCCAAGGATATCAAGTCATAACATCATGATAAGTGAATAAAATCAATAAACAATCCATCCAATCATGTGCATCAAAGATCGCTATATCAAACAATTAACATCTCAAAGAAACTATGCGACTTGTCAAGCTTGAATATGGGAGGGTTGATGAGGTGTCCTATTGGGTAGATCATTCCCTACGTCAAGGAGAGTTTCCATGAGATCCCTCTCTAAGCCATGTAAAGTGGATGAAGTGGTTGGGGTCAATACTCAATGGGCATAGGGCTCATGACATATAAGGGGCCGTAGTGTCTCATTCATGGGTGCCTTTGTAGAGGGTGTGTGGTACCTTCATCCACAATTCACTTTTTCCAATCCCATCAATTGCATTTTATATTTATTTCTTTATTTTATTTCAATATAGCACAAGGAGAGATTGAAGGTCACTGCCCTGGCGTGGTGACCAAATGATGGAAATTTCACCCACAAACACCTAATGGAAATGAGAGGGTTGGATCGTGACGAGACCCCCTTTCTCTCAGTCATGCAACTGAGAGCCATTACCCTAGTTTGGTGACCAGATGGTGGTAATTTCATACCACTATATATTCATGGACGTGATAGGTCGACTCGTGATGAGACCTCATATCCCTCAACTAACCTTTTAAGCATTCTCTATTATATTGTGGGTCCCCTTTATTAAAAGATAAGTGTTTCATTTATTTCTTGGGTGGTCCCTGGGTGGATCATATGGAATGTTTATACAATGATTTTATCTTTTACCCAACACCAACCCCTCTGGGCCTTTAGCCCCTTATTCCCATAGAATGAGGGACAACCCCTCCTTGGGTCAATACACCCTAAAATCCCAAGAGATGAGGAAATGGTGGGGAACAATGATGAAAAGTGGTAAGTATGGTCGAGAATGGTATGATGGCTCATTAAGGAATTTCCCAATAGCAAACCCATCCCCAAGGAAAACCACTTACTAGGGCACAATGTCAACTACCAAGGTGAAGCAGGGAAAAAGGCATAATGTCCAAGCATATATCATCAAATCTAGAGAAATATAATATACAACATAATCAAATAGCTTAAATATTGAAATTATGTTCACCATAATATTGAATTTCACTTCATCGAGTAAGGCCCACTACCTTCTGGAAGCGAGCTGGTGTGGTGGATGCCATATGCAAAATTGTGACAATCTATGGTGGTGAGTGGGGTTTACATCTATGCAAAAGGGTATTGTTGGTCATGAAGTCTCTCGGCACTCCATATATACAACCTGAGGGCCTCAAGATATGATCTCTTTAGTTATCCACAAAATGGGGATAGCAACTTGATTTGAGACAAATGTATTTACTTGTTTGAAAGAAGTGTTTATAATATGTTCACGGTTCTTCATATTAATGTATTTTTGTATTTACTGATATTTAGGAAAATTGGGATCTCTTTTTGAATCAATACCATTTCCCATATTTGTTGCATCATATTGTGTGCTATTTGCATTGGTTGGCAAGTGGTTTCAATCAATCTGAATAAAATAAAATATATTTGGAAGTTTAGGTTTGTGGGTTTATGAGTGTTCCTATTTGTTGTTATTTTTTCCAATTGTTGTCGGTGTTTCCATCGTTCAATTCACTAACATGAATTCAATGTGAAACATGTTCATATTGGGAGTTTCCTTATTTCTCGGCCTATTTATTCCATAATAGTTAAGTGTTTTTTATGCTCCTTCTAAAGTGGGCCCTGCCCACACAATTGCATTGTGGGTAAGTTCAAAAAGAATTATGGAGCATGCAATGTTTTTATTTTCATGGTAGGATCTAATAACTTGATATGAGGTCTTGTAACTACTTTAATTTGTCATATTTTGGTTTCAATTTAATGACTTCATAAACACCATATTCTCCTCACCACCACCAATAATTGCACTAATTATTTCATTATTTCTAGAGAACACTCTAGAAGTTGAAAAATCCAAGAGGGATATTGTGGTGGATAAAATTCAAAACATTCAGAGTGGAAAGTCGGAATGAGGAGTTTCCACATTGAGTCTTAATACATTTTCTCCCCAACATGATTTTGAGGTTCTATTGTATGATTGAATAATTCCTTCTAGGAAATTATTGAGTGAAAGTACCATTATGTTATTTCAAATTGGTTCACGAATTGTTGTATTAAATTCTAAAGAGATGGTGAAATGCATGCATCTCCCAATAATTGAGTCATCAATCTTCTTGCAATTTTTTTGGGGAAGGAATACAAAGCAGATGATGTGACGGGTTGAGAAACAGTTGCAACGGAAATCCTCCTCTATGACAAATGTCTCTGTCACTTTCCCTTTTGTTTTCCAACTGACAACAAAAAATATTCATTGTGTTTGATAATCATTTAAGTAATAAGAAAGCAGGTTGTTGAGAACAAAGCTCTCATTGTATGACTTATTGTTGTAAATCAAAGTCTCTATTTTTGGAAAACAAAGTTGTGGTTTTATCATAAATTGTAAAGGTTCCAGACAAAGAGATTATAACTCTTAACTTTCCCATTTTTTTTCTATCCCACAACAAAAATATTCAGTGTGTTTGACAACCATTTAAGCAATAAGAAAGTTGGTTGTTGAGAACAAAGATCTCATTTTATTAACTATTATAGTAAATCAAAGTATTTTTGCCTGGAAAACTAAGCTTTGTTTTTATCACAAATTGTAAAGATTGTTGTAAAAGTTGCAGACAAAGAGATTATAACTCTTTACTCTGTAAATAAATTTCAAATTGTTAACATGATTTTGCATTTGATATATAGCTCTTAGTACTTTGAAATCTTTGTATAATACAGAAAATGGTTTCTGAATTTATGTAGGCAAATTTAGTTGCCTCATGGCCTTGAAGATGTTGATTTCCCAACAATGAATTATAAATATGGTGTACACAAGTTTCAGTTTTCATATTGAACCAAAGTGTTAAAAAAGGACTGTTATCTTGCCTAATTAAAGTGTTCACAAGATGACGACCTATGTTGGTCATATGTGAATTTCAAATAAAGTTCATCCAGCTTGATATATTTTCAACATTCCATAGTTGTCCTCACAACATAAAAATTATTTGAGAAGGAAGTGAGGATACCTATCTCTATTTCCTTTGTGTTTCCTCTGGTAATGTGTTCTTCATTGGGTTAATTGATAGAGGTGGAGATAAGAGGTTAAACCTTGTCTACCCCAAGGGTTACTAGTAGAAGGAGATCTTAGGTTTTTAAAGGTGATGGTTATGGATTCAAATATGGACTTACATTCTCAAGTATCCTTTGGATCTATTATCGTAGGATTTGTACTTGTGCAAATCCCAACACAAGTCCCCCAAATTTGCGTAACTATGGAAAATCCTACCACTTTCACCTCAGTGAGAAATTCCCTTGTTTTAGTGATGGAGGAGGTCCACCATAGGGGAGGCTTCCTTGGTGACCTCGAGGGATCAACGTAGCAAGTATTGTAACCAAGCCATTTTCCCCCTCTCTTTATGACCTAAAGAAAAGTCCAGGTCAAGGAAATAGGAGTATGAAGTTGTTTGAGTACCTGTCTGGAACAAGAACACTTTGTAGAAAATATATGATTATTTCCAAGTCCAAACATGTAATAAATAATCCTTGAAGACACTAAACAATGAAATTTGTTATGGCTGTAATAAATTTGGAGCAGTGAACGGTATTACAACATCGATAAAGGATTTATAATAGCAACAATAATTAAAGATCATAATGCAACAATAATATAGATGAGATATTTATTTTACCTAGCCGCATGCAATATTTTATTCAGTCTTATTTCATAATCCATAGATTACAGTTGTCTTATGTTCTTTATCTATTTGCATGCTTGATTATATATTGTTAAACAATTTTTCCACATGAAAAATCACCACACATGTTAAAATTGAATTACTAAACGCATCCAAAAACCCAAAGTGTATCAGTTCCGAAAACAAATAATAGGCAGTTGAGGCACATATTTTGATCTGTGGAATTAGGGATATTACAGTGGTATCATAGCTTTAGTCATGCCAGCTTGTGACTAAATTCGATGATTTCAATAGAGGACCTAGAGGGTTGTGAGCACGTAGGTGAAAAACATGTCACTTACAATAGACATAGGGAGAAGAGACCTAGGACAAATTATCCCCCCTTTCCTCCCAGTTCAGAGGAAGAGGAAGAGGCGCATAGGGAAGCAGAGAGAAGGGTGGAGCATGAGGTAGCGAGGATGATGGGAGATAAGAAAAAGAGGAAATAATATAGTTGCAAAGCACCCATGGACCCAGATGCAACTTTCATGGATGTGATTAGAAATCTAGTGATTAGTGAGAAGGTCATGACTTCGTCCTTGGCCCAGATGGATGATAGGTTGAATATAGGGAGCATGTCGGGAACACAAGCCCTACATACAACATAGGGGAACTCAGGGGTAGAAAATAGATCCCATTCACCTACTCACACATACACTTCTTTGAGTAGGATTCCCAAACCATTATTCCCCAACTTCCAGAGGACACCCCTAGCATCAACACAACAACCGATAGCAAAGAGGCAACCCACACAGGTAGAGGATATTACTGACTATAAGACAAATTATGCAGGATTGGGACCATATTTCCATCAAGACATGACCCTAGTCAATTACCGTGGACTTAGGCTCAGGAACCATCCCAGAGATACTCAAAGGGGAGGATAGTAGCAGCAACAGCAGGGGCATAACATAGACTTCATCCGAAAAGTTGGTAAACTCACTATACCTTCTTTCGACGGGTTATCCAAATGCACTGTCAGAGCTTGGGCACAACAAATGGACACATACTACAAGATCAACCAGATGACAGATATTGAGGCCATCAATTTCACTACCCTGCATTTGCAGGGTGAGGCACATGAGTGGTGGCATCATGGACTGGTGACATTGGGTCATAGTCACATCACTTCTTACAAGGTGTTCACAGAGAGGATCATGGACAAGTTTGTCAGAAGGGATCCAAAGATCCATTTCAGGGACTTATCTCAATTGAGGCAAACTCCCACACCATAGGCATTCATCACAGAGTTCCAAGGGGTATCCGTAGTGGTGACAGATATTTCAGAGCCCAGGGTGGTCATGATTTTCATAGAGGGTCTCACAGAACCCTTGAGAGGATGGGTAAAGGCCTACATGACTCACACATTACAGGATTCCATCCTACGCATTAGAGATCTAGCAGACCGAGTGCCAAAATCTAAAATTTTAGTCAAACCCTGTGTACCACAAAAGGACAGAGACAGGAAGCCATTCTATAGAGAATAGAAGGGAAAGGAGAAGTTGGATGATGAGATGAGGCGAGAGCTTATGAGGAATAAGATATGTTTCACCTGCAAGGACCCTTGGCTCCTCGACCATGGGTGCATGGGAAAGGGAGAGATCCATTATATTGAGGTGGAAGTAAACAATGTGGATAGTGACATGAGGGAACATGACAGTGGATCCACTAGCTTAGAGGAGGATCCATCACAGGTGGAGGAGCAGACTCCACAGAGACCATCGACATCGGTAGGGGCCCAACCACCAATAGTACCACAACCTCATGAGAAGACTAACAAACAAACACCAGCAAAGGGATAATTCATAGCGACCCTTTCTAGTATTCCTAGGTATGACATGCTCTGGATCGGAGGGACTATTCAGGGACAAAAATAAATTTCCTTGATAGATGGAGGGGTCACACACAACATCAATGAAGCTTCATTAATATCGATGCAAGCACTTTAGACATAGGAGTTTGAGGGGTTTTATGTTGCAGTAGCAGATGGAAACACATTAAAGTGTATAGATAGAGTCCCAGACTTGGAGGTAAATCTAGGTAACTACACCATGAGAGACACATTTTATGTAGTTGACCTATTTGACACAGATGTGGTTTTGGGAGTCCAGTGGTTGATCACCTTGGGCAAGATCATGACCAAATAACAAACCCTTGATATGGGGTTCATAGACAGTCATGGGAAGAGGATTGTGCTAAGGGGTATGTCGACAAGAGCACCCAGGACAGTTTTGGCCAAGAGGATGGAGAGGATCTTCAGGCATGGGGAGGTAGCTTATGAAGTAGAGTTCTTAATCACCACACAGATGGATTCAGATGGTTAGCAGCAGTCTCAGACAAAGATCAAGACTTTGTTGGGGACACATCAACAGTTTTTTGGTCCAATTCCACCAAGGAGACCACCTAATATGGGGGTTTGAGCAAACCATTGAGTTGGAGCAGGGTGATAAACCCATGATTACGACACCCTATTCTCATCCTCAGAGGTTCAAGGATAATATAAATAAATAAATCAAGGAATTTCTAGTGATGGGACACATTAGAACCAAAACTAGTCCATTCGCTTCTTCAGTTGTCTTAGTCCTGAAGAAGGATGGTACCATGAGGATGTGTATAGACTATCGAGCTTTGAACAAGAAAACCATCAAAAAACGATATCCTATCCCACAAATTGATGATTTGATGGATGAACTGCATAGGGAAGTTTTATTCTCTAAGATTGATCTACACTCTGGATATCATCATATCCACATTCAAGAGCAGGACATAGAGAAGACAACATTTCGATGCCACTTTGGTCATTTTGAGTTTTTGGTTATGCCATTTAGGCTAACCAATGCACCAACTACATTTCAGTCTTGCATGAACCATATTTTCAGGTATCACTTGAGGAGATCTGTATTGGTACTCTTCGACGACATCTTAGTCTACAACAAGACATGGTAGGAGCACTTGAGGCGCTTGAATGAGGTACTCAACATCATGGGGTCACAATCACTATATGCCAAGGAGTCAAAGTGTGAGTTTGAAATGAAAGAGCTTCTATATTTGGGCCACATTATCGGTGCACAAGGGGTATAGGTGCACCAGGAGAAGATCGGGGCCATTTTGGATTGGCCAACGCCCAAGAACGTGACAGAGTTGAGAAGTTTCTTTGGGCTATTCAACTATTATAGGCGTTTTGCGAGAGGTTTTTCGTAGTTGGGGGCACCACTCATCGATATCACCAAATAGGGGGCCTTCATATGGACTAACAAGTCACATAAGGCATTTGATCACATGAAGGAAGTCATGGGCACATGCCCAGTGTTAGCATTTCTGGACTTCACACTACCATTTGTACAGGAGTGCGATGCATCATGAGAGGGGGTCAAAGAAGTGTTGATGCAAGGGGGATAACCCATTGTGATTGAGAGTAGGAATATCAATCAGCCCGAGAGTTTGTACTTGATCTATGAAAAGTAAATTATTGCGATCATGCATGCCTTAACCAAATTCAGACAATACTTGGTGGGCAACAAATTTGTGGTCAAGACAGACCATAACATCTTGAAGTATTTCCTTGAGCAGAAGGATCTTAGTGAACGTCAGAAGAAGTGGGTGATAAAGGTCCATGCCTTTGATTTTGACATAGAGTATGTTAAGGGTAAGAATAACATTGTGGCAGATGCATTATCTAGGAGACCAAAATCTTGTTCCCTTATGGAGATTTCAACAAATTGGAAATCCCACTTGTTAGTGGAATATTCCAAGAACAAGTTCCCGTGTGAGATTTTGGATGGGCAGGTACATGACGATAGGTTCAAATTATTTGATGACATCATATTATACAATAACTAAGTCTATCTAGTGCTAGGATCATATATCAAGAAGAATATTTTGGCTGCAGTACATGACTCGCCACTAGCAGGCCATCAGGGGTTTTTCAAAACCTACAGGAAATTTCAAGAGAGATTCTCTTAGAAGGGTCGAGAACAGGATGTGATGAGACATATCAGTGAGTGTGTGACTTGTTAACAGAACAAGTTAGAGCAAACTCTTCCAGTAGGGTTACTTCATCCACTTCCCATTTCAGAACAAAAATGGGAAAGCATCTCCATGGACTTCATTATAGGCCTACCCAAGGTTCAGGGTAAGGATTGTATCTATGTGGTGGTTGACAGATTGACCAAGTTTGCACATTTCTATTCCATTCTGACACATTGTACTATATTATAGGTGGTCAAGCTATTTTTCATAGAGGTTTTTAGGCTTCATAGGTTGCCACAAAACATCATCAGTGACAGGGACAATCGGTTTATTGACACATTTTGGAGGGATTTATTCAAATTGGTGGGGAAAGAGTTGACACCCAACCTCAGTTACCAACCTCGGACTGATGGATAGACATAGATGGTCAACAAGTGGGTTGAGGGTTACTTGAGGAACTATGTGAATGGATAGCAGAGAGCATGGGTGAGGTGGCTACAGCTAGGAGAGCATTGTTACAACACCACCTTTGACATGTCCATCAACATGACCCCCTTCCGAGCATTATATGGGTATGATGCTCCCACTTTGATTGACATGGTTTTCAAAGATAGTTGGGCTCCCAATGACAAATATTGGATCGTAGAGAGTCAGGATATTCTCAAAGTACTCAAAGAGAATCTATAAACAACACATAATCAACAAGAGGTGAGTGCAGATAGACACAGGATAGAGTGTAGCTTCGAGGTTGGGGATTTGGTATTCTCGAGGATACAACCTTAGAGGAATTCATATTTGAAGAAGAGTGGGGCAGAAAATATCAAGCCCGGGTTCTATGGGCCTTACAAGATCATACGTAGGGTAGGAAAATTTTCCTACGAGTTGGAGCTTCCCAATGGGAGTCAGATTCACAATGTGTTCCACGTTTCTTGTCTCAAGAAAGTCATGGGACAATCCATCAACACTTCAGAGGAGCTTCCACATTTGGATGAGGAGGGGCAGCTAGAGTTGGTTTTGGAGAAGGATCTGGAGTTATGAGAGAGGATATTGAGGAGCAAGTTCATCAGGGAGTGTTTGATCAGATGGAGAGGGCTTCCATTGGAAGATGCTACTTGGGAGAGTGAGTAGGTTTTGCAGCACCCTGGATTGGTATTGCTTGAGGACAAGAAATATCAGGAAAGGAGGAATATACTGTCCCTTTCCAAGTATGAGCTCCATAGAGGAGGGCTTAGTAGTATAGAAATCCCCGTTAGACTATATTCAAGGAGATTCAGGGGAAAAACAGGGTCACTTGATGTTACTTTACTAGAGAATATTATAATTTGAAAGTGACATTAAGTGAAAAGCGGGTAAAAGAACCTTAAGTGATTTTGAGCTAAAAATAGAAGGGTGCATAAGTGAGGGAGGTAAATTTAGAATTCAATGGAGAATTAGGGTTTTGGAAAGGTGTATGAGGAGAAAAGCGGCCTAATTCCTCATTATGAATATTTTATGATTTGAGAGGGAGCTCTAAAGCGACTTCACATATTTAGGTGAATCAGTAACTTTGTGGATTGCAGGAGGAATACACCCAGAGTTTTATTTAGATGTTGAGAGACACGCCTAAGTCACCAGGGATATCATACAGATCTTCCATCGATATTTAGGAGCAGTTACACAGGTTGCAGCAACATGGGTGCACTTATTTAGGGTGAGGGTGCAGCTTCTAAGGAGACTTAGAGATTCAAATTGTCCCAACCATGGAGAACCTAGGGATTCCCTTCCAACCCAATTGAGAGGAAGGAAGGGTGAATCTATTGACTTGTTTCTCATCATATTCCGATGGAAAAATAATCTAGGGCACATCAGTTGTCTAGTGAGGGCGCAAATCTTGAGGAGACACACACAAGGTTCCATAGAGTTCACTGGACTTGAGTCGGGGAAACCCTCCCGACCCATTACAAAGGAGCCTGGGACACTCAAATTGAGACTATTATAACCATATTTTGACGGTGGAATATCTAGGGCACATATATTGGTAGCAGTTGGGGTGAAACCCCCTAGGGGGATCCATCTGGGTTCTGTACATATCAGCAGAGTGTTGATCTTCAGTTGGACAGACACCGAGAGTGTGTATGAGGTCATCATGCATTATTTGAGATAGATGTTGATTAAGATTGGTTGTCATTGATGTCAACCCTTCAAGAAATACCCATAGCACAAAGGTTTGGGTAATGGACCCAATATTGTTTGATGTAAATATGACTCATTATTGTTTTGTCATGGTTGATAAGAAGTAAATATGGATGAACTCCAAAGTGGTCCCCTTATGGTGAAATCCCTCATGGGAAGACACTTTCCGGAGTAAGAGAACCCATGCTTAATTGTGGAATAATGACATGATGGATAGTGAATTTGTCAGGGAAAATATCCTATATGGATAGTTCTTGTCATGCCATTTCTGGTGGTATGTAGAATGTCACATAACTCCTCACGGTTAGGGAGTTATGACCATGTGAAGTTGGAGAACCCAGGTTTGGGTAATGGACCCAAGTTTGTTTGATGGATAACAGTATGATTTTTGCTATATTTGAAGGTAATACTATTCTATATGGATATTACATGTCACTCCATTATTGGTGGTATGTGGAATGTCACATAACTCCTCACGTTTTGAGAGTTATGGCCTTATGAAGTTGGAGAACCCTCATATGTCATCTAGAAGCTCCAAAAGGTCAAAGTAGTCAAAGTGGTTTAAGAGATTTTAAAAGGTAAATAATAAAGTGAAGTGATGAGTGTATTATACTTCAAAGTGAATACAAAATAAATTGTTTCAATAATAAATTTAATGGAGAAATTAGAAGTGGGTTACCCTTAAAATAAGGAAAGTGGGCCAAGTGACCTAGAATATGTTTTTAAGGAAGCTACTTGGAGAGTATAAATAAGAGGCAAGGCTCTCTCATTTTAATAACACTTGAGAATATTGAATATCTATAAGTTTCTAAGGTAACCAAGGATATCTAAGCCGAATTTTTTAGGGAAGGTGAAGAAAATAAGGTCGAAATGCAAGGAAGGATAAATTCTTTTGATGGTGCTTTCTAAGGTATGTTATTTAGAGGTCATCTCACCATTTTCGCTATAACATTTTTTTCTATAATGATTCAGACCTTGAAATTGCTATTCCATTGAGAATACATACCCAAGTATCTGTGGTAAAAAATTCATCTTGTGGGTCGTTGTATTTTTGGATTTACACTCTGTGGAAAATAGGGTTTGTGGCTAGTCCTTAAACTAGTCAAAAACGGGTGTTTCGGGTAAAAACGTCATAAATTCTTCATAACAGATACAAATTAAGTGAGACAAAATTTTATGGTTAGGGTACATTATGTAGTATGTTGTGTAATAGTTTTAGATCAATTAAACAAATATTTTGTGCGGGGAACGCTCTACAAGGTCCCTCTCTAGAATAAGCCAGAATTCAACAAGGTATGCCATTTTTTCTATAACTCCTTTTCTGAGAGGTTACAAGTAGTGACACAAGGAGAAATTGCATAAAACACACTGAATAACATTGTGTATAAGTTTCAGATATTTATACATTACAAGTTCAAAGTTATGATTACTTCAAGTTAGGTTTGTTGACTAATCCAAAACTAGGCATGTGAGACTAAATAAAAGTTTGATGAAAATGCTAGTCTCTTGTTGTTAAAGTTAAGGAAGGTTTGTAGGAATGTGATAATATACACCAGGTCTATTACAGAGCTACAAATCATATTTGTATGATGAAATTGATGAGGGATTTTGGTTGAGGTACATGTTAAGTACATTGTTGAGACAAGTAGTTGATGAGTTGGAACATACATGAGGTGTATAGTTGATGATGTTGGTACATATTGATGATTTATAGTTGATGAGTAGTTGACACATGATTGGTACATACTTGCTACATGGTTGGATGCACTTGTTTATGGTACAGGTTGATTACAGGTTGTTTGGTACAGGTTGGTGCATGGTTGATGCACTTGTTTATGGTACAGGTTGAGGTACAGGTTGATGCATGGTTGATGCATGGTTTAGATTTATTGGTACAAGTTTACAGTGGTATATCTCATAGTGATAGTGTGATAGTGGTTCCATCATTCTACTTCTATTTCAGGGTGGTAGGATGGGGCAAGGACAGGTGGTTGTAGCCACCTTCCGGTTGTAGTCGAAGAACATAGGGGGTTGTAGCCTCCTTCTGGTTGTAGCGAGAGAATTGGGGAGTTGGAGCTTCCCTCAGGTTGTAGCATGAGAAACTAGGGGGTTGGAGCCTCCTTCCAGTTCTAGCTGGAAAACAAAGGAAGTTGGTGCTTCCAATGAATGTAATTCTTCAAGACATATAAGAAAAAGCATTATGTGGTTTTCTCCCGATTTGGGTTTCCACGTAAAACACCGGTGTACTGTGTGTGTGTGTGATTGTTTATTTCTTACTGCTCATTAATGGATAATAATTCTACATTTATATAGCATTTGAAGAAAAAGGATTATAATTACGCTATTACTAATTTACCCCCCCCTCTCAGTAATCCAACAATAGATTCTAGGCATGTCCAAGGAGTTTATCCACCAAGGAAAAATTTCCAATCTTGCAGCAATTGTCATATGAGTTGTCGTAACATGCAGCAAATCCTACAACTCATTCATTGATCCAACAACATTCTTCTATTTTTGGGTATCATTGTTTCAGTTTGATTATTGTATTCCAGCTAAGATCCTTTTGTCTCTGATCCAGTCGAGAGATTTATTTTACTTAGCTGCATGCGACATTGTATTCAGTCTTATTTCATAATACATAGATTGTAGTTGTCCTATGTTCTTTATCTGTTTGCATGCTTGATTATATATTGTTAAACAATTGTTTTGCATGCAAAATCACCATGCATGTTAAAACTAAATTACTAAATGCATCCAAAAACCTAAAGTGTATAAGTTTCGACAACAAATAATAGGCAGTTGAGGCACATATTATGATCTATGGAATTAGGGATATTATAGTGCTAACACATTAGGGCCTTAGGGTTTAAACCTTAAAGAGAAGGATTGATAAAGTGCAAGCACTTTTGGGATCTAGCAACCTTTTCTCCCTTCTTAATACTTCAACTAGGTCAAGAAATCAAGTGTATAGGGATAAAATCCTAAAGTGTTATCACTTTAGGGCTTTAGGATGCTAACCCTAGCAAGGAGATTTCACCAATTTTGAACAAGAATAACCTTGTGAGAGGTGGAAGAACTTATTCTCCTCTCTTAGGGTTTTACCAAGCAATGCATCTAGCATAAATAAGCAATATTCACCATGTAACATAACATCATAAAGATAAATTGCATAAAATCAACTTACTTTAGCCAAGATACCATGAGACAAAACCCTAATTGCAAAAAATTCTTCTTCAAAATCAACAAAAGCATCCACAAAATTATCCTCAAAGCATAGTGCATTAAGTAGAAGATCTAGATAGCCAAAAGAGGGCCAAACTTTCAGACTTACTCTCACAAATGGTGAGTGGTGATTAATGATAAAATGAAATGAGATGGTTCTTTATTTATATGAGGCCATCTTAACCAATTTGTCCACATAAAATTGTCAACAACAAATTAGAATAGGGTTGACCCCCTTCATTTTCCTCTCTAATATGAAAAAATGAAATATGCATAAAATAAAACCCTAAAAGGGTGGCTTCATACCCTAGAAGGGTGACGTAGGGCCCAATAATGTGACGTTCAACCTCAAGGAGTGGAATGTTGGGTGTCCAAAGGCTATGTGTCATGATCTTGTGTGCAAACGTGCCATGGCATGAGTCTTCTCAGGTCAAACCACCTCTAGAACCACATTATCCATCAAACACCAACCCAAATGGTGACTGTGTCAAGTGATAGAAGGTGACATCATAGGCCTCTAAAGGCCACATCCAAGTTCAAGGAGAGTGTAATCTCATCATCAAGTGATGTCAAGATGTCTCGAAAGGAAATGTACTTCATATTCAACAGTCTCCCATGTGTGGGGTATGGCATCCATATTATGGATGTAATATCCTTAAATATTAGAATATTAAATTCTAAGTGAACTTGAAAATAAATTTCCATTTTTGGAAAATTCAGATTTGGAAATTATTTTCCATTTATGGAAAATCCAAATTTGGAATTTTTATTGTTGTAATTAATTATTTGATGACTATTGGGAAAAAATTTGACTTGGCCAACTAACCTTTTTTATTTTGACACATGTGAAAGACAAACTTTTAATAAATTAAATGTTGGAAGACAAATGGAAAAACCAGGTTAAAAATAGTTGACCATGACTCCATGAGTGGGGAACAGGTTTGAGTGACCTCAAGGCTAATTTTTACAAGTGAAAAATGTGGAATTTGATCACTAGCAACCCCTAAAAATCAGGGATTTGTAAACCTGTGAATTTCCCAAGGAGGGAAGGAAAGACCTAGGCACAAGGATGCTTATAAAAACAACATATGGAGGAGGCAGGATGTTGCTTAGTATGTTGGGGGGGAGGAGAAACTATTTGATGTTATGAGCATTGTTAGTGTGATGCAAAGGAATTTTTTGATTTGTGGATGGTGACTGTAGCTAAGGAGGATCATTCAGTTTTCCCTTATGGACTCATGGTCAGGCTAGGGGGTGAACAAAGAAAGTGAATATGATTGTTTTGTTCTATGGTTGGGTGGAACATGGTTGTTCCATTTGTATTCCAGCATCAAGTTTCATATATGTATCTCAACTTGTATTCTTTGTCAATGTTATATTTATGATTATCATTTGTTAGGAATATGATTGACTGTGTATACATGAATGAGATCAATTCTTAAGGGACTATATGATCATGTTTTCCTATGGCTTATCATAGTTAAATAATACTGAAAATATTGGTTGTTTGAGATATGATGGTATATATATATATATATATATATATATATATATATATATATATATATATATATATGTTCATACATAAAGAAAACCATTGGATTATATATATAATTTTGCATTGTTATTCAAATTTGTACATAGAAATGACTATAGAGAAATGGTGCAATAAGGAATAAACTTAGATGGTGTGTTTACCAAGTTGATAACATGTAAAGAATAGGTAAAATAATAACAGTCCATATATATTATTTATATTATCTATCACCACATAAAGAAAGTGATTTAGTAGACTACAAGTTTATTGCAAAAGTAGTTGTCATATTCAAATGAACCTTGTTTAAAGTATTTTACAAAACAACCTTTGTATTCAATCGATCATGGTTCAAATATTACAGTTGGAGTACCATAGACCAAACACTCCACAACCCCTTGTTTTTTTAAAATGAACTCTAAGAAAGTGTACACGGAATTTGGTTATAACCAAAGTTAATGCGTGCAAGGACATGGAACTTGATTCCTTCGTCTGACTTCACCAACTTGCACAACCTGCAAAGGAAGTAATAGGGGGTTTAGTAAATTGTGTTAACATTTTAAATCTATGGAGATCAAACAATAAGAATAAGTCAAGGACAATACTTAGCTTGAGTCTGACGAAGAATCAGATCGCCTTTTGTTCTTGTGTGACAATTTTTCCACGATCCAGGAGGAGCAAGAGTGGACCCAAAATCGACTGATGGGTACCCTCGCAAAACATACAAGGGTCCCATCATTAATTACATGTATCTGTGCATAGAATTTTCCACTTATAAAACAGAGAGGCGACAATAAATAACTTGCATCGAAATAGAATGTGCATAGATTAATCAAACAGGAAGCACACATTTATATTTCTCTAAACCCTGTGTATATTCACATTAAATCAATAAACATCCATAAGAGGTGCATAGGATGCAACCTGTGTTTCATTCACAATGAACCACATAATTTAAAAAACCTTACAGAAAGGAACCAATACGTAGTTTGAAGCCTGACAGTGAAAAAATGTGCTCGAACCCTTTTCATAAATGATTTAGTTCTATCAGACGAGAGATCAAGTGGTCGAGGGATAATCCATGATTCTTCCCGATAGAGAATTTGTTTTACAACCAGAGGGTACAAGCAAGCATTATGTTCAAGCAAATTACGTTGTTATTTATATACATAGTAAGTAAACATGAATTTCCCACAGAGGGATTAATACTTCTATTTATATACATAGAGCGTAGACTACGAATTCCCACAGAGGGTTACTATTTATATACACAGAGCATAGACTATCTATTCCCACAGAGGGTTACTATTTATATACACAAAGCATAGACTATGAATTCCCACAGAGGGTTACTATTTATGTACACAGAGTGTAAATTACGAATCCCCACATAGGGTTAATAATGCTATTGATATACATAGAGAATAAATTACGAATTCCCATAGAGGGTTAACATTGTTATTTTATATACACATAAGGTAAATACGAATTTCCCACAAAGGGCTAGTATTGCCTTATATTATACATAGTGCATTTCTTAGAGAGCGTCAACAATAGAAAAGTCTCAATAATGGAAAGTAGCATAGAAAGTCTTGGGATCTCTGGACGAGTCCCAGAGGGTAATAATAACAGTATTACAATGGTGAATAAAAGGAAAAACGCAAAGGGTCTAACATTAAAACGATTTGGGCCACGGTTAGACCATGATGAGTATAGTTTAGAAGCCTGACAGTCAAGCAAGAGGGAAACTGTTGGGTCACATATTTGTCCATATTTTCATCATCTATAGACATCCATTCCATCCCTTCTTCATCCTATTATCATTCATTTATCATTCCATTTGCCATACATTTGCTACAACTGCTCATAAAATGACATATTATTCATGTTATGCTTTAGTGGTTGATAATGATTATTCTTCCTTCATTTTTAATGAATTAAAAACTATTATGCATGATTTTTATAATGATGGTTTGACGAGTGATTTTATGTAGCAATATTTGTAGCATTGAAGGTTTCAACCTCCAAATGGCACATGTGAGTTCCAGCCCGTGGTTAACCGTTTTCAGTGAAAAACGTGGCAGATAAGGAGAGACGAATTTGCGTGGAATATTGTGAACAGATGAGGATGAATCTCGAAAATCTGAGACATGGGTTGTTTTCAGAATGGGCCCAGTTGAGTTCATATTAGGTCGTTTTCCAATTGGATCTATGGTTTGAGAGAAATTGATGGTTCTTTGAAAGGGTATTTTTCCAGATTTACAGTTGCGGCCAGTTCTCTAAACTTAGCAATTTTTTTTAGCAACCCAGGGAGTTGAGGATTTGATTTGTATAAATAAGACCTCTTCAATTATAAGAGAGTCAATCATGAGATTATATAGAATTTATTTGTAAGAAAGAGCTGAACTTATGTAATTTCTTAGTTTTCTTCAATAATACAAAGGAGCTGATGGATATGCAATTATGTGCAACTTTCTCTTAATCTTGTAAGTCTTTTGGCCATGCATGCTAGGTGATTCAGAGCCCCCTCAATATGGTATGTGTTGGTCTTATTCATTTACTTGTATTTTTCTTTTCATTGTCTTAATTTATCTTGGTTTATGATTACTTGATCATTGCTTACAGTTGTGTGTTGTTTATTAGATTGTTGTTACAGTAAGATTCAATTCATGTTGTTGTTACTCCATTTTGTTAATACTCCTTTAATTTATGTAAGAGTGTGGTAGTGATTATATTTTAGCTGAGTGTATTTTCAAGCAAGAGTGGATTTGATTGATTTTAAATTATGTGTTTTATTTTATTAAATAGATAATAGTGTTAGTTGGAATTTGTTGCTTGCATATATTGTGCACTGTAACTTTGAAATAAAAGACTTCCTCGGGTTGACAAATTAAATAGTTGGGAAAATACTACAATGCAATTAATTCAACATTAGTTCAACCCAATGTAACGACTGTTGTTCCTTTGAGTGTAGTTGTTGTTCATTTGAACGAAACAATTATCGTTCCCTTCGTGCGACGGTTGTTCCTTTGAGTGTAATTGTTGTTCATTTGAACAGAACAACTGTTGTTCCCTTCACACGACTGTTGTTCTTTGAGTATCATTGTTTTTCATTTGAATAGAACAACTATCGTTCCCTTTACGATTTTTGTTCCCTTTACATGAAGTGTCGTTCATTTGAATAGAACAATTTGTTAGACAACTGAGAGGGGGGGGGTGAATCAGTTGTTACTGAGCTTAAACAATTATGCTTCTTTTAAAACTCTTTGCAGAAACAATTGAATGATGATCACAATAATGCAGAGAAATAAACACAGGCACATTCAGCATCAGTCACATATATGAGAAACACAGAGACAGATATTTTCCAAGGAAACCCATACAGGGTAAAAACCTCTTTTTCTTTATATGATAAGTAATAATTACATTCTTTACATTATCATACATATGAGTACCAACTCATAATGAGGCTACAACCTCTGTTTAGCAAGCTGCAACTTGCTGAGAGCACCAACTCTTTGTTTTCTCTAGCACCAACTAGAAGGAAGCACTGACTTCCTGGATTCTCTAGCACCAACTAGAAGGAAGCACCAACTCCCTGTGTTCAAGCACCCACTTGAATCTCTGAGGAAAACAGTCCTCCCTAGCACCTCCCAACCACCCTGAAATATAAATCTTTGAATCTGAAACTTACTACAGTGATATAATGTTCAACAATGGCTTACCCAACTTATCATTATTCTGCTGTATCTCGCTGCTCTTTCTACCACACTGTCTTTCTACACATCTCACTTGTGCTATTTGTTCTTCTGCAACTTATCCTCTGTGTGCCATGTCCATTCATTGCATAGTTCCTCTTCAGATCAATTCAACTACTGCACAATCTACCTTCCTTACACATGAATCGCTTTCCACATCAACAAACACCACCACTCGAACAACAACAACAACAACCTCCAACAGCAACAGCAACGGCTCCCCTTCTCTTCTCTGTACTGTGTATTTATAGATTCTGTGCACCTTGTGCATGCAATGTTCGCAATGTCTCTGCATGCTCACTCCGCGCCAAATTCCTCCACCTCTCGAATGCTCTGCATGATCATCATCGTGACTCTTCAGCTTCTCTCATAGTTTAACCTCGCGTTCAGATTCATTGGGTGTTGTGCTGAGATTCCTCAGCCTCTCTGGCAGTTTGAGACTCTTCATCTTCTCTGTGACAGTCTAACTCTCCTTCTCTATCTCAGTTATCGGCCTCAATGCTCATCGGCTGTCAATCGCCTCTACGAACATCTTTATCCCTCCCAGAGACTCTTCACCTCCTCTGTCAGTCATCCCGTAGTGTCTTCGAGTCCTTTGGTAGAACCCATCAATGATTTCTGGTAGTTACACTGTATTGTGCTACAGTTGCCCCTTGATCTTGTTCAAATTCACCTGCACTATTGGATTAACTCTGAAGGGTATTGTCATTATTTACCCGTTTCACACTTTCGCTGTGAACTTATGATCTTCATCGACCCTGATCGATGGTTCATGATCTAGATGAATCAACGGTCCTGATCTCATCATGATCTCGCATCTCACTGTTCCTTCGATGGAGATTTTCGTTACTCCAAGTCATGATAAGCGAGACTCCGAGATGGAGCTCAGATCAATGGTCCTCCTGTGATCCGGATTCGACGACTGTCCTTCTCTCGCTACCTCGTGACCTCGCGACTTGGAGTACCCAATGTTTGGACTCTCAAGCTACGAACTCCCGAGTTCGTGAGATCTCTCGATCTCTTGCCACCTGTCCCCCCAGATGGACGGCTATAAATCTCTCACCACTTCACTGCCTCGCGTCCTCGCGACTTTGAACTCCCAATACTTGGGCCTTTATCCTGCAAACCCCTGAGTTCGCGAGATCTCTCCGATTTCTACCACGCTTTCTTCCCAGATGGATGGTCTTGATCTTCTTGCCACTTCGTCACCTCACGTCCTCGTGCCTCACGACTTTGAACTCCTAATACTTGAGCCTTTATCCTACGAACCCCCGAGTTCGTGAGATCTCTCTGACCTCTGCCATGCGTCCTTCCCATATGGATGGTCCTGATCTTCTCACCACCTCGCGTCCTCGCGCCTCATGACTTTGAACACTAAATCCTTGGCTCTTCCACCCACGATCTTCCGAGTTTGCTCAGATCTAACACCTGAGATCTATCCTTCTCTTCAGTGTGTGCTCTTCTTGTTCTGATTCAGATCTGACGGCCCTCATGCTGTCGGGAATTTTGGATGGGATCCAACGATCAGCGATGCCTCTCCTCCAAATTTACACATCCCTCTTACTTGGAAGAATTTTGACTCTGCACTAATTCCTCCTGAGCCTACGTTGTTTCTTGTTTGTCCATCGATGCACATTCTGATCCTGCCATCTTTACTGTTGTACTTGCCAGCATTTCCTTCGATCCTTCGATCTTCCTGGACTTATCTTCCTGAATATCCTGCGCTGCTGAACTCAAGCCATCATCACTGTTGTACTTGCCATCAATGACAAGCATACGTTGCCTGTGAAACATGTCAAACATCCTCTGCACTATCTCTTCTGGTGCCTGTCTGTTACATTCTTCCTATACTCATGCCATCTTTATTTCTGTACTTTCCATCAATGACAAGCATATGTTGCATGTTAAGCATTTTCCAACAATCTCCCCCTTTGGCATTGATGGCAACAAAGGCACCCTGATTATTTTCTCCCCCTTTGGCATTGATGGCAACAAAGGCACCCTGATTCTTTTCTCCCCCTTTGACATCAATGTCAAAGAAAACATGCTCCCCCTGAGCTGTTGTAGTATTTTTAGGAAATATCAGAGATTCAAACATTACAAATCTCCCCCTAACAAGATGGACTCTTTTAGGTGTGAAACGAAATGACACCCAACTTCTGTCTAAGATATTCAAACGGTGTCTTGGCTAGGGGCTTTGTAAATATGTCTGCAATTTGTTCTGTAGTGGGAATGTACTGGATCTTAACAATCTGATTGGTGACTTGTTCTCTCAGAAAATGATATTTTATGGGAATATGTTTTGTCTTGGAGTGGAAGACAGGATTTTTAGACACACTGATGGCACTCGTGTTATCACAATGAATTGGGATTGGTGCAGTATATTGTACCTCTAAGTCTGCAAGTGTCTGAATCATCCATAATACTTGTGTGCAGCAGGTAGTTGCAGCAATGTATTCTACCTTTGTGGTTGATAGAGAGATGGAACCTTGCTTTTTACTAAGCCAGACTACTAAGGAGTTACCCAAGAAAAATGCTCCTCCACTGGTTATTTTTCTCTCATCAACACAATTTGCCCAATCTGCATCTGAATAAGAAGTCAACTGAAGACTTTGATTTCTGGGATACCACAGACCATAATTCATTGTTTCTTTTAAGTACATGAATATCCTTTTGACAGCTTGCAAATGACTCTGTTTAGGAGCAGCCTGATATCTTCCTACCATTCCTACAAAATGCATTATGTCTGGGTGAGATGTTGTGATGTACAGCAGGGTTCCTATCATTGATCGATATGAGATTTGATCAACATCAGGTGAATCATCATCCTTGCTTAATTTACATCCAGTTACCATAGGTGTACCCACAGGTTTGGAATCTTCCATTTGAAACCTTTTCAGCATTTCTCTTAAATATTTTCCTTGAGAAATGAAGATCCCATCGGACCTCTGAGTAATTTGCAGACCAAGAAAAAATGAAAGTTCTCCTATCATAGACATTTCAAATTCAGACTCCAT
>ML777192.1:511778-523307 GCA_009831015.1 Picea engelmannii
TGAATGATGATCACAATAATGCAGAGAAATAAACACAGGCACATTCAGCATCAGTCACATATATGAGAAACACAGAGACAGATATTTTCCAAGGAAACCCATACAGGGTAAAAACCTCTTTTTCTTTATATGATAAGTAATAACTACATTCTTTACATTATCATACATATGAGCACCAAATCATAATGAGGCTACAACCTCTGTTTAGCAAGATGCAACTTGCTGAGAGCACCAAATCTCTGTTTTCTCTAGCACCAACTAGAAGGAAGCACCGACTTCCTGGATTCTCTAGCACCAACTAGAAGGAAGCACCAACTCCCTGTGTTCAAGCACCAACTTGAATCTCTGAGGACAACAGTCCTCCCTAGCACCTCACAACCACCCTGAAATATAAATCTTTGAATCTAAAACTTACTACAGTGATATAATGTTCAACAATGGCTTACCCGACTTATCGTTGTTCTGTTGTATCTCGTTGCTCTTTCTGCCACACTGCCTTTCTGCACATCTCACTTGCGTTTTCTATTCTTATGCAACTTATCCTCTATGTGCCATGTCCATTCACTGCATAGTTCCTCTTCAGATCAATTCAGCTGCTACACAATCTTCCTTCCTTACGCATGAATCGCTTTCCACATCAACAAACACCACCACGCGAACAACAACAACAACAACCTCCAACAACAACAACAACGGCTCCCCTTCTCTTCTCTATACTGTGTATTTATAGATTATGTGCACCTTGTGCATGCAATGTTCGCAATGTCTCTGCATGCTCACTCCGCGCCAAATTCCTCCACCTCTCGAGTGCTCTGTGTGATCATCATCGTGACTCTTCAGCTTCTCTCATAGTTCAACCTCACATTCATCTTCACTGGGTGTTATGCTGAGATTCCTCAGCCTCTCTGGCAGTTTGAGACTCTTCATCTTCTCTGTGACAGTCTAACTCTCCTTCTCTGTCTCAGTTATCAGCCTCAATGCTCATCGGTTGTCAATCACCTCTACAAACATCTTTATCCCTCTCAGAGACTCTTCACCTCCTCTGTCAGTCATCCCGTAGTGTCTTCGAGTCCTTTGGCAGAACCCACCAGTGATTTCTGGCAGTTACACTGTATCGTGCTACAGTTTCCCCCCGATCTTGTTCAAATTCACCTGCACCGTTGGATTAACTCTGAAGGGTATTGTCGTTATTTACCCATTTCACACTTTCGCTGCGAACTTATGATCTTCATCGACCCTGATCGATGGTTCATGATCTAGATGAATCAACGGTCCTGATCTCATTGTGATCTCGCATCTCACTGTTCCTTCGATGGAGATTTTCGTTACTCCAAGTCGTGATAGGCGAGACTCCAAGATGGAGCTCAGATCAACAGTCCTCCTGTGATCTGGATTCGACGGTTGTCCTTCTCTCGCTACCTCGCGACCTCGTGACTTGGAGTACCCAATGTTTGGACTCTCAAGCTGCGAACTTTGGAGTTCGCGAGATCTCTCGATCTCTCGCCACTTGTCCCCCCAGATGGACGGCTATAAATATCTCGCCACTTCGTCGCCTCGCGACTTTGAACTCCCAATACTTGGGCCTTTATTCTGCAAACCCCCGAGTTCGCGAGATCTCTCCGATCTCTGCCACGCGTTCTTCCCAGATGGATGGTCCTAAGCTTCTCGCCACTTCGTCACCTCGCGTCCTCGCGCCTCGCGACTTTGAACTCCCAATACTTGGGCCTTTATCCTGCGAACCCCCAAGTTTACGAGATCTCTTTGATCTCTGCCACGCGTCCTTCCCAAATGGACGGTCCTGATCTTCTCGCCACCTCGTGTCCTCGTGCCTTGCGACTTTGAACACTAAATCCTTGGCTCTTCCACTCACGAGCTTCCGAGTTCGCTCAGATCTAACGCCTGAGATATATCCTTCTCTTCAGCGTGCGCTCTTCTTGTTCTTATTCAGATCTGACGACCCTCATGTTGTCGGGAATTTTGGATGGGATCCAATGATTAGCGACACTTCTCCTCCAAATTTACACATCCTTCTTACTTGGAAGAATTTCGACTCTGCACTAATTCCTCCTGAGCCTACATTGTTTCCTGTTTGTCCATCGATGCACATTCTGATCCTGCCATCTTTACTATTGTACTTGTCAGCGTTTCCTTCGCTCATTCGATCTTTCTGGACTTATCGTCCTGAATATCCTGCGCTGCTGAACTCAAGCCATCATCACTGTTGTACTTGCCATCAATGACAAGCATACGTTGCCTATGAAACATGCCAAACATCCTTTGCATTATCTCTTCTGGTGCCTGTCTGTTACATTCTTCTTGTACTTGTTCCATCTTTATTGTTGTATTTTCCATCAATGACAAGCATATGTTTCCTGTTAAGCATTTTCCAACACAATTGGCATTCCCTTTATGATTTTTGTTCCTTTATAAGTGTTGCATCTCTGGAGGCTAGGTATTGAAAATAGAAGGTAAGAACCTACGTAGGTGACAAGTAAAATGCTTGTACCAGCGCCTACCTTTGGCTGATGCATAGAGGTTGTTTTTAGGACATATTTAGAACCCAACATTTTGGCATCGTTGTCGGGGAAGTTATCAAGGGTGCACAAGTCCAACTAACATTGTTTTTTTTAGTTGCATGTTCTTGACTCCGAGGTGAAGGGTTGTGGCATGTAGGTTTCTTGATTGTTTCTTTATTTGCATTTATTTTTTAGTTTTTGATCCTAAATCTTATCATTTCTCTTAGTGGTGATGTAAGCACCACCCATCCTACTCACAAGTTGACAGGAACATTTGATGAAGGAGCCTTGAGATAGCACATGAAGAATCCAACAAAAATATGGCAGGTAAGAAGGAGACAGAAGTTGTTACCTTTGAATTCCCCATTAGAGATCTTGAAGGAGTGGTACAAATGCAAAGAATTCCCCCATCCAATCTACCAAATTTTCACGGTTTGGAAAATGAAGACCCTAATGCATTCTTATTTCAATTTGAAGTACTTTGTAGAGTTTATGGTTATTTTACTAATGATCAAAAGTTGAATGTTTTTCCTCTTAATCTAAAAGGAACATCCCTCCGATGGTTCATGAGCCTCAGTGGGAATTCTATACAAAATTGGGAAGACATGAAATATGTATTCTTGCAAAGGTACCAATATTATTGCAGGGTCAGTGACGATATATTTGGAATGACACAAGGAGAAGAAGAGAATTTGGAGGAATATGTGGAGCGCTTTCAATACAACCTTCAAAGATCCAAACAAAAATAGTTGGGAAAAGAGACCTTGAAAACACTCCTACTCAAAGTAATCCATGATGAATCTTTAGAAATCTTAAATTTGATGGGAACAAGTGATGTATTTCAGTTACCATATGATGATATTTGTGAGTTATGTAGAAGGTATTCAAGAGGGAACTTCAAGACTGGTAAGAATTATAGTGAGTCTTCTTATCAATATTTTAAATCTGCTGCAAAACCAAGAGTTATAGGAGCTGAGATTAGTAATTCAATTGAAAATTTTAAAGATGATATCATTAGCTTATTAAATTCACAATTGGATATTTTGAAGGATAAGAAGAAATGGGAGGAACCTGAAGAAACAGTTTGTCCTCGGTGCCAAAAGAAATATCTTGCAATGGATTGTCCTTTGGATAGTCTCATAATTTGTGGCATATGTGAATTGAGTCATTCAACAGATCGTTGCCCTTCCTTACCCAAGATAAAAGAAATATATCAAAGAGATCGAGGAGTTGTAGCAATTTCACCGCAACAACCATGGCCTAAATGTACGATTCAAAACTCTATCCCTCCATTTTCTTACTCTCACAAGCAATCATTGAATACTCATACACCATGGAAACTGTGGCAACCCCAATCTCACTCCTACCTACCTTGTCCACAAGGTTGGCATGGCCAATCTTATGATCCCATGGCTAATTTCCCTCATGTTTCGGCGACCACCAATCCTCCATACTTTCCACAAGCTCTTCAACAAGATCCTATTTTCCCATTAAGGTCATCCACACAAACCAATCAGCTATACTTTCCATACTTAACTTTTCATCAAGCTCCTCCATGCCCTACACAACTTCTTGTTCAACCCACCTTGCACCCTAACCATAATAAAGTAGTGCAATATACTTAGTGCTGACCTACATAACTTTCCTACATTTACCACTTATCCTACCTCACCTACACCATTGCAACAAATCCATATGAGGCCTGGGCAGGTTGTAAGTCCAAGACTTGAAAATGAATTTTCTTATCATCATCAACAAGCCGACAAGATCAACAAATCTGATGAAAAACAGACATTGGAACTGACAAGTGAAGCACCTTCTACATCATGGTCACTGGATATGAATCTCTTCTGCATTCAGGAAAATCAGTTTTCTAAAGAGATCCATGGTGTAACAGCTATAGGAAATCAAGGGAACAAGGACTATATTGAATCTTGGTTTCAATCTGTCACCAATCTGCAAATTCATGATATACTTCAACAATTCTTGGCACCATCATTTCAAGGGAAGTTGGTCTTTCATATCCTAGTATTCATAAAGTTATATTTTTCAGTTGTGGGTATGATCATATTTGAGACTTTGTTATGTAAGTGGCTTCATTGGAAGTATTCTTATACTTGAGTTAATTCATTTTTCAAGTAAAGTAGGGTAGGGTATATGAATGAATTTTCAATAAATGTTTAATGGAATTGATTATTTTAGTTCTAAGCATTAGTAGCCTAGCTTAGAAATAAAAATGAGTCACATTCAAGAGATCATCATTCGATCGCTTGTAGCCTTGATTTCATGGACTTTCTTTCAAAAATCATCATTTTTTTAAGTTTTAGCAGTTGTTGCAACAAGATGTGTAAGTCAATCTAGGTACTCAGTGCTTGAAATTTTTGGTATGGGCGTATATTCCATTAAAATTTATATCTTTAAAAACATTCACAGCTATTCCAGTCACTTTTTGAGAGCCCTATTTCATTTATTGGATTTTTGTGGCATTTTGGCTTGAAATTTTTACTAAAACACAGTTGGGACAGTCCATTTTTGGGAGAGCAAATGGATTTATTTTCAAAACCTATTTACATCCCAAGTATCCCTTTGAATATAGTTTCCAAACCAATTTGAATTTTTGAGATTGGGCATCAAACTAAAAAGTTATGGTCAAAATACTAACGGGATGTCAAGCAGGCAGCATAGGAACAAAGATGGGACAGTCACTTTTTGGATGCCTTATTGGATATATATTGAAATTTTTTCTTCATTGGTATATTCCCCTATGAATATAGTTTACAACTCAATTTGAATCACTCAATTCCGATATCATATGAGGAAGTTATGACCAAAACACTGACTGCTTGTCATAAATCTGCACTTTGAAAAATATGTCTTCTCAGTTGTTCATTGGTAAATTTGACTCATCAATTCCTCTTGTAATTAAAACCTGTTTGTATTGGAGATACCTACAATAATATAATTTCATCTCCAATTGGAATCATGTCCATCTGTCATCAAACAAAAAAGTTATGCCTAAACCCGTGACTATTGGTCTAGTCCAAAATTCAAAAAACACCTTGTCATGCAAGGTGTTACTGAGCATATTTGGCATATCATCACATGGAATTTTTGAAACCTGTTTCTAATGGAAATAGACCTTTGAATTTAATTTTACTTGGATTTGGAATCACTCAAATCGGACCAGAAACAAAGAAGTTATGATAGAAAAATTGTTGGGTAGTATATGTTGGCCAACACTCCTGAACAGGTATAAAATGATTTTTATTTCATTTATTTTCTTTGGATTTGTTTTATAAGTAACTACATGTTTTTTTTGCGTATCTCTTGGATGAAGAGAGCCCGTACACCTCTCTTCTCCATGATATCACGTTTTATTGCAGGTAAGTGATTATGTTTTGCAGGTCCTTGGAAGATCGAAGAAGGTTAATACATGCATGAGTGATTCTTGAAGACTTTTTCTCAAATTTTCAAATGGATTGAGCACATAACAAATGGAGAGATTGATGTACAAATCATACAAAGACCAATGTTTCAGAATTCAAGTTTCATTGCTACATTAACCATGCCAAGAATCCTTCTAAGAAGACATTATGCTCATCATGCTCATTCACTAATACCGTGATATGCCTATACATTTTTTTTCCCTCTACCATTCCATCCATTCCATTACCTTCTGCTCCATTTCATCACTTCCATACTTTCCACTCCAATCACTGCTAACCCATGAATAAATTCACTCAGCTCCCTTACATCTTGCTAATGGAAATCTTTCATCTTCAGCTCTTCAAATCCTTTTGTCTATTCTCGCGTTGGATGTGGGATTCCTTAAGGCCATCCTTCTAACAAATCTCATCCCATCAACTCCAACACATCATCTGGGATTGAGGTTAGAGTTTCATAGTACCCTGAGATCTGCATACATCAATGGTAGATCTCATTGTTGTTAATCATGGGGATTCATCAATGCCTCTTGATTGACAAATTTTGCAGGTGACTCGACTCCAAAAAATTCATTCGTACCTGTCAAGATGCACTAAGGTACTTTAGATCTTACTGTCATAAAAGGTGAGTTTTTTCACGTTGGTTGATGGCATACATTAATGGCCAGTAATCCAATGATTTCTTTCCATGCTCAACTTCAACACATTCATTCGCATGGTAGGAATTGTACCTCGGTTTTGTATCAGTTGAAGATTATGTGATTTAATGGTTTCAACAGTGACTTGCAACATCATTTGTTTCAGTAGTTCTACAGTCCCTTTCCATTTTCATTTCAGCATTTGATTTTCAGAATAAGAGAAGGAGATTTCTACTTTTATAGAATAATTCTTCATCATCATTTGTTCCAGCAACAATAGTCTTACATGCAGCCAACAGAACATCATTTCAAATCAGATTCAACCTCATTCTATTTCATCTCTCATATACATCTGTCTCAACATTATTTTGGCTTACATCAGCTTCAAAAGACATTGGTCCATCCATGGCAATCAAATCTTTCATGGAGGTAAAACTTGAGGTAAAATAGCATGAGTTTTTTATTTATTAAAGATTTGGGAAAATGTCATGAAGAACCACTAAGGATTTATATTCTCCATTTTCATTTCATAACTCATCTATTACCTCTCTTATCCATCCATTAACATATCAACCTTCACCTCATGCACTCCCAACACCCAAGTCAAATCCTTCCCTACATCTCCTAACATGCAAGCATGAGCAATTGATTTGGTGCTGCCACATATGAACCAGAATAGAGAAAGGAAGAAGATCATGATGTCCATTTTCATACAAGCATGTTAAAATTCAAAGGTATGGTTTCTTTGGTTTATTTCCATGATGTATTCATTCATCTCATGGGTTTCCAATTATCTTTTCCAGCCTTTTGACTTGCAATTGAAACAGTGTTTCCACCCAAAATCTAAAAAGAAATTTATGTAGTGGCTTGTTTTAGAGACACCTTTCCCACAATTATTGCAAGCAACAGAAGAAGCCTATGTTGCCATACAACAAATAAAAAATCACTTTGAGTCATTATCTTTGGCATACAACAACAATCATTAGTTCCGCCCATGGTTTCATATTCAACCATCTATTCTCAACATCATAATTTTATTGTTGAAATCTTATAAAGTGAAGGTATATCCAAGGCAAATTCAAATATCCATTGTGTAATCAGATTTTAACATGCTACTCAAGTCTAGTATGAAATCTATGGAAGAAAATTGGGTCACCATTGGTACATATGGCAACAAATTTACCTGGGTGTTGGGAAAACTTATTGCAATTTCCAGATTTTGTCATTGGTTGGCTACATTTTTTTTATGAGTTATCTTCATTACATGAAGAATGGACCAGCTACTATGCATGCCCAAGAATCTATTTGAAGAAGGAATTTGACTATCCACAAGAACCTATAGTAAAAGAAACTATTGTAGAAGCCATTTTCTTTTAAACACATGGGTAGAAATACAGAGGTATGTGGTTCATTTTCTTGGTTCATGATACACTAATGCATGTATTGATTCACAAATTCTGAGCACTTCATAATGATGGTAAAAAATTTGGTCCTTACAGTCTTAATGTTATGAATTTTCATGGAAAAGAAGTCTTGTTATCAATGATGAAAACCTACGAGGTAACCTACAAACAAAGCAAGTTGTTTTGAGATCTGGAATCCCATGATTACAGGGTTGCAATCCCCATAAGTGAAACTGAGATTATTGGAGGGTATATCATATGGTATGTGGATTGTCAAATACACATGGTTAATTATTTGATAGTAAACTCATGACATGGCCAGCTCAATCACATTCCGAGATAACATTTGATGGATTTCCAAGATTAGAGGATTGGTATTTAAGCATTGATAAGGTATTTACAACCAACAGTAAAAGGTAATCTTGTACTAATCATTTTGCAGCAAGTTCATGACTAGATTCAAGGTTTGCAAATTGTTTTCCCATTAAAAATGTTTCCTTGAAGTACATGCAAAACCTATTGAGGGAATTTGATGGTGATTGCATTGAATACATAAGCAAGGGGTACTCAAAGATGATTGTCTTCTTATGCATTAATTTTCTGCAGAGGATCTCTTTTGAGATTGTGTTTCAGTTTGATTTCATAATGCAGCATGAGGACATACTATACAATCAGTGTGGGGCAGAAGAGGGGTTACTATGCATGATGGTTTGTTCTCTCATTTGCCATTCATATTTATTTTTCTCATACATGTTATTTTTCTACAAAAAAGTGCAGAAATTGATTTGGGCATATCTTCCAAATGACGAACTGGGTTGTCATGATTTTTGGTATGATGAAGAATGGGATTAATATGCCTACAAAACACACTTTTTACTTTGTAAAAAATGAGGTGTTTTCAGAACTGTTTCAGGAGAGTTTCAATTACAAGGAGTTTCAACAACAGGATATCTTGGGATTTGTGTATTAGATTGTTATAATTTTTGGCAAGAATGTGCATTAAATTGTGACATATAAAACTATCAAAATACCTTCTTCATCTGAGTTGTTCTTTGCATGAAAATCCATTGTATCAACAACATTCAAATGAGTCCTTAACAGCTTGGTTAATGCAATGTATTGAGTTGCATGAGGGCATGCAACATTTTCAGTGTGGGGCAGATGTTGGGTCACATATTTGTCCATATTTGCATCATCTATAGACATCCATTCCATCCCTTATTCATCCTATTATCGTTCATTTATCATTTAATTTTCCATATATTTGCTACAAGTGCTCATAAAATGACATATTATTCTTGTTATGCTTTAGTAGTTAATAATGATTATTGTTCCTTCATTTTTAATGAATTAAAAACTATTATGCATGATTTTTCTGATGATGGTTTGATGAGTGATTTTATGTAGAAATAGTTGCAGCAGTCAAGGTTCCAACCTCCAAATGGAACATGTGAGTTCCATCTCGTGGTTAACCGTTTTTAGTGAAAAACGTGGCAGATAAAGAGAGATGAATTTGCGTGGAATATTGTGAACAGATGAGGATGAATATTGAAAATCCGAGACATGGGTTTTGTTCAGAATGGGGCCAATTGAGTTTATAGCAGGTCGTTTTCCAATTGGATCTAGGGTTTGAGATAAATTGGTGGTTCTTTAAAAGGGTATTTTTCCAGATTTACAGTTGCGACCGGTTCTCTAAACTTAGCAATTTGTTTGAGCAACCGAGGGATTTGGGGATTTGATTTGTATAAATAAGACCTCTTCAATCAAGAGAGAGTCAATCATGAGATTTTATAGAATTTATTTGTAAGAAAGAGTTGAACTTATGTAATTTCTAAGTTTTCTTCAATAATACAAAGGAGTTGATGGATCTGCAATTATGTGCAACTTTCTCTTAATCTTGTAAGTATTTTGGCCATGCATGCTAGGTGAGGCAGGCCCCCCTCAATATGGTATGTGTTGGTCTTATTCATTTGCTTGTATTTTTCTTTTCATTGTCTTAATTTATCTTGGTTTATGATTAGTTGATCATCGCTTACAGTTGTGTGTTGTTTATTAGATTGTTGTTACAATAAGATTCAATTCATGTTGTTGTTACTCCATTTTGTTAATACTCCTATTTATGTAAGAGAGTGGTAGTGATTTTATTTCAGCTGAGTGTATTTTCAAGCAAGGGAGGATTTGATTGATTTTAAGTTATGTGTTTTATTTTATTAAATAGATAATAGTGTTAGTTGGAATTTGTTGCTTGCATATATTGTGCACGGTAACTTTGAAATAAAAGACTTCCTCTGGTTGACAAATTAAATAGTTGGGAAAATACTAGAATGCAATTAATTCAACATTAGTTCAGCCCAATGTAACGACTGTTGTTCCTTTGAGTGTAGTTTTTGTTCATTTGAACAGAACAATTGTCATTCCCTTCACGTGACTATTGTTCCTTTGGGTGTAGTTGTTGTTCATTTGAACGAAACAACTGATGTTCCCTTCACGCGACTGTTGTTATTTGAGTATCGTTGTTTTTCATTTGAATAGAACAATTGTCGTTCCGTTTACGATTGATGTTCCCTTTACATGAATTGTCGTTCATTTGAATAGAACAACTGTCGTTCCCTTTACGACTGTTGTTCATTTATAAGTTTTGCATCTCTAGAGGTTGGGTATTGAAAACGGAAGGTAAGAACCAACGTAGGAAACAAGTAAAATTCTTGTGCCAACGCCTACCTTTGGTTGATGCATAGAGGTTGTTTTTAGGACATATTTAGAGCCCAACAAAAATGCAATAACTCTCCAAACCCAAAACCATAAACCCGGTGTAAATCATGGGTAGCAAATCCATACGGGCGTAACCGTTAACCCTCAAACAGAGAAAGGAAACATGAGGTCTGCTAACTAATTACATTTGCATAAAACAAAGATTACATCACGGAATAATTCTCACAGAGGTCATAAACAACAAAATCATTTACTTACTTGGCGCGTAGAGAACCTCGGGTATGCATTACCCTTTTTCCATCACGCACCAAAGTCGAACCTCACCAAACACATTGGTCGTGTTTCAAACACAGAGAAAAAAATCATGTTATAGGACCAAAGGGGGGAAACAATCAACAAATGTTACCTCGAAGGCCTCACGAGAGGAGTGATAGCATTTGGTACACCCTATGTCTTTTCCATTTGAATTCAAGGGAGGTGGCGAGACCACGTTGGGCAGTATCGCCTAAGTGTCAAGTCTGGAGGGTACGAAACAGGTCTCCCCATTAATGGACCAGGCCAGGATTAAATGCCTACAGGACCTGACCTATCAGCCACAATTAAAACGGTTTTGAACCCCTTTATTGTTGAGTTATGTTGCCAGTCGAGTAGGGTTGCTAACAATGTTATGGGATATGTTCGCTGCACTATACTAAAGTCATACGTTGCTATGGTACCCATACAATAGACTATATGTAAACGATATATGTATTGTTATGGATAGTGTTAGGATTATGATATCCATATGATAGGTTATATGGTAAATGATATATATATA
>ML777192.1:537994-549179 GCA_009831015.1 Picea engelmannii
ATGGGTATCCATATGACAATCTATATGATAAATGATATGCCTCATTATGGTTAATGTTACAGATAGAATATATGATATTCTATACTCTATAGTATACATTGTTGATTGGAGCGAGGAGAATTATGTATAAGTGGACGATAGAGGATTAATGATAGTCTATTATGCGCTATATTATGGATAGCATGTCTTGACATAGACATGGTGGTTATTCTAAGGGCCATGACAGTCCTAGTCACAATTTTCTTCAATACAAATAAGTGTATAATTCCAATCCAATAACGATGATAAATCTGTTATGCATACAATAAAGAAATAAAGATATGTTAATGGATTATCTTCGTGTCAGAATCAGATATTGGAGAGTCAAGGAACTTTAATGTCCCCTAACAAAAAAAACAAATGGGAAATTTGGGGTACATTACATATGTTATCAGAGTTGAAGGTTACATCACTTGGACCTCAGGGAAAGGACAAATTATTTTAAGTTTTTAATTTCTATTGAAGAAAAACTAACAAATATGTTTAATGTTACAAAAAGAAAAATTGTTGGTATGTTGTGATAATGTCAACACAGAATGAAAAAGAAATCATACCTGAAGAGAATCCAAATCAAGGACTTCCTAAAGAACCAGGGCATAACAGTGAAGGAAGTTCAACCACCCAAGTTTTGGAAAAAATGAAAAACCTCATCATGGAATTACAAGTGTTTAAAGCAAATAATGAAAAGATGAAAAAGGCATAGGAAGACCAGTTAGAAATAAATGAAATGTTGTTGTGCAGTATAGTAACCAAGAAGAGCCCAAAGGACAATGACAAGGAGGAAGAAGTTAGCAAAAGGTCCTCTAAAAACTCTGGTCATGAAATAGGAAATGAGAATAGTTCTTCCAAAGACACACCCATGACAGGAAACAAAATAACTACAAGAAGAAAAAGAAAACAAGTAGATCACCTGGAAGGTGAATTCAAGAAAATAAAACCGTCCACCTTTGACAGAGAATCAAGGACAGGTGAAGAGGATGAAGCATGGCTACTAGATATAAGAAATACTTCCACATTTACAATTACTCTAGTAATATGAAAGTCAGAATGACCATTTACAACTTGAAGGGAAAATAAAGTATCTGGTGGCAAGACCTAAAATTGGCTACGGGAATGAAAGAGAAACAAATGGAATGGTCAGATTTTAAGAAATATTTCAAGAAAAATATTTTTCTGAAAGCTATTACGAAAGAAAGAATAAGGAATTCTATGAGCTAAGACTCAGAAAAATGACATGGACGATCTGATAAATAAATTTCTAGAACTATTGAGATTTGTACCATACATCAAGGAAGACAAAGTAAAGATACAATGATTCTTAAGTTGTCTACCATAGTCGTACAAAGATATAATTGAATTTAACAATCCCAAGACTTTAAATGAAGTGTTTAGAAAGGTTCTGATGTGCTGTGATCAGTACAAACAGAGGTCTGAAATTCCCAAGGCATGGAAGGACAAGAAACAGGACAGAATAAATCAACAAAAGAAAGGCTTCCAACCAGCCCCTTTCCAGAATATGGAAAAAGGTTTCCAAAAAAAGACTATCATTCGAAAACCCAGAGTGCTCAAGGGGGAGGTAGACCAGTTATCCTGGGGGTCAATAAAGTTGGGGACAACCCCAGAGAACCATTGAAGTGTTGGGAGTGTGGAGAACCTCACTTGATAAGAAATTGTCCACACTTAATTTCCACGGCAAGAACTACAATCCATAACCTCCAAGAAGCTTCGACAGTAGGAGATATGGGTAGAAGCATGCAGAGAATTAATGCAATTGTGGATGGAAGGCAAGTTGATCATCAATCCACTATCGTGGAGGTTGAAGGTAAAATTCATGATAACCGCATTTCCATATTAATTGACCCAGGAGCTAGTCTTAGTTATGTTACTCCTGGTTTAGTTGAATTAAAGAAACTCAAGAAAATAAAGCGTGCTAAGTCCTGGTTAGTAAAGTTAGCAATAGGGACTAAGAGAAAAGTAACAGATTTTATTCTTGAATGTGAACCCAACATAGACGGTAAAAGTACAAAGTTATATCTGAACATTTTACCTTTGGGATCTTACGATATAATCATTGGAATGGACTAGTTAGAGAAACATAAAGTAATATTAAACTGTTACGAAAAATCACTTATTTACAGAGACAAAAACAACACAGTTAAGACGATACAAGGGATCAGAAAACCTATCTTGGTTAGGCAAATATCAACCATGCAGTTTAAGAAATGTATGAACAAAGGTTGCCAAGTTTATGTTGTTCAGGTAACTAATATGTTAGAAAAGGAAAACAAACCCAGTTTAGAGGACTTTGCAGTCCTAATGATGAACATCAACAACATTATTATGATGAACATCAACAACATTATTATGATGAACAACAACATAATGAACATAATGAACAACAGTATAATAATGAACATAATGATAATGAAATGTATTTACCTCAATCTGATGTTGAACTGAAGCTCAACTTGATGTTGATGAATCCTGCTCAAACTGATTAACCTCCCAGCCAACTAGGAACAACCTCTCTGACTCCCTAGCCCCGGGATTTTGTAAGGTTTCATGGCCCCCGAGCCCAAAATTCCCAGCAACATGTGCCCCTGTGAGAGTCCTCAAGCAAGCTATAAGTAAAACAGATGCAACCCAAACTATTTCCTCCCTTCTCCTTCTCCCTCTCCCAGTTTCTCACCTTCCCATAAATTAAAAATATCACTCAACCAAAAGATATCCCCTTTTCCAAGTCCTCTCCTCCCCCTTATCTTCCTTCTCCCCCCCTTATCCAACCACCTTCCCCTCATTAATCACTCAACCACCTTATCCCTCCCATAAATTGGTTCAACTACCAATAACAATTATATTATAATAAATTCTTCATCAAATCTATTTTAATAATTCATTAAATTAATATTTATTATTCATGATAATTAAAGAATTAATTAGGATTGTTACATACACCCACACTTCAAGAAACTCCATCCCAAAGTTAGAGTAATTTACAATACAAGGGAAATGACACATGGTTCATACATTCATATCCAATTAACAACATTATCAGTAAGTAAGCAAAAGGAAACTTATACATACTAGTGTACATGTCCAAGAAATGCATGTGTCGCTAGCACATACAAGTCTCCCGCATGTACTAATGAGAATAATTATCACACCTATAGTAATTTTTGTATGTGTCCAATCCAATCAACAAGACTACTCATTTTATAAAAGATAATAAACCAATTAAAATGTTTGCAAAATCCCTTAATTACAATAATTTAGCTCAACAATGTTCATTTAGACAATTGTAGTTCAGTTAAGTAATTATGAATATACTTATATACATATTTTCTTTTCAGAAGGGAAAACAATAAATTCCACTATAAGGAAAATCCCCATACACTCTCAACTATTTCTATTCATCCTTCCTCCCTAACTTACTTCCATCTTCCATTCATATCCTTCCTCTGTTGGACTATCTTGGAGCATCAACTATATTGACCTGATTCAAAATAGAACCCGTAAGCGGAAGTTTCACTCTCTTGACCAAGATTCCCCAGCAGGCAACTGACAGTCATCATCACACGTCTAGGGGAGCATGAGATAACACCATCCTCCCATGACTCCAGGTTTCAGAGGATACATGGTGGGAAATTCCTTCACCCCTCCTAATAGGACTAGGGTCCACACCCTATCATGGAATATACAATGGCACTGTGTTGTTGGGAATTTTGTCATCGTATATTCAGTTTTAGGCAGTCTCATCGTCTGAAAAACCTACACTGGTTCACATATCATAGCAATGCATTCGGACCAACATAGTTTCACATACAAAGATTCATACCATATTGTTTCTCGGTCGGTGTTCATGACATCCACTTTTATTACCATTATCCTTTGACTATTTCATAGCCCATTGACCTGTAGATTAGTCTATAACACAAACTTATACATATATATGCATTATCAACATGTAAATACATTCAACCATAATCTCAATTCGGTATCCACATACCAACAACTTTAAATGTCAAAATTTCCAAGTTAGAAATAGATTGCATAATATCCCCATAATTTAAATAACGTTAAGCATTCATAGGGTTGACATTCTCATAATAGATTGCATAACATTCATCATCATTCAATAACGTTAAACATTCATAGTATTGACATTCACATAATAGATTTCATAATATCCATCATCATTCAAATAACGTTAAACATTCATAGAATTGACATTCACATAATAGATTGCATAATATCCATCATCATTTAAATAACGTTAAACATTCATAGAATTGACATTCAAATAATAGATTTTATAATATCCATCATCATTTAAATAATGTTAAACATTCATAGAATTTACATTCACATAGGTTCCTACGTCTTAAAAGTTCAAGTGTATCATTAATAGTTTCACAGTGAATAGAAAATAAATGTGATTAGGCCTCAGGTAATCCTAGTTGTTTAAGTAAAAAGGTGTTGTTACATACACCCAACCTTCAAGAAACATAGTCTCGAGGTGGTCAAAAAAGTGAGGGATAATCTCGCGGTAATGTCTCGGCGTCCTCCCAAGTAGTAGATCATGGGGCTATACTTGTCCGAGTGGACCTTAACTTGGTCTACCAGACGGTTCCAGAGCTATCGGACTCTATGGTCCAATATGCATAATGGTTCTACCATGAGGGTTCATGCATTTGATACCTGCAATTCCTTCCAATTTAGTTTATGTGATTTGTCAGCAACATAATGACATAGAACAGATACATGAAAAACATTATGAGTTTTATGCAATTGGGGTGGCAGTACGAGACGATAGGCAATGGGTCCAATTTTCTCTTGGATTTTGGATGGTCCTATAAATCGAGGTGACAACTTTGTCCCCTTCCCAAAGTGAATGGTGCTCTTATTAGGACTGATACGAATGAAAACTTGATCTCCCACTTTATAACTTCGTTCAGTCCTATGTGCATCAGCATAGCTTTTCTGTCTATCTTGTGCTTCCTTTAGTCTCTGCCTAATCTATATCACTTGTTCCTCCATCTCTTGAATCAATTTTGGCCCAATTGTCACTTGGTCTTCTAATATTTCCCAACTCAATGGTGTTCTGCATGGCCTTCCATATAAAGATTTGTAGGGTGGCATTCTGATGGAGCTATGAAAACTGTTATTGTAGGAAAACTATACAAAAGGTAGGTACTTCTCCCAATGGGTTTGATTATTCATAACATACATCCTAAGCATGTTTTCCATGACCTCATTTACTCTCTCAATTTTCCCATCTTTTTTAGGGTGATAAGTTTTTCTTAAGTTCAACTGTGTCCCCAATGCTGACTGCAAACTTGTCCAAAACCTCGAAGTGAATCTGGAATCCCTATCTGAAATGATCTTCTTGGGTATCCCGTGAAAATGGATGACCTCACTTACAAACATGTGTGCCACATCAGTGACATTGTAAGTGTCTCTAACCGAAATAAAATGAGCACTCTTGGTCAACTTATCAACTATCACAAGAATGGCATTGTGTCTATGATATGTGAGCGACAACCCCACAACAAAATCCATAGAAATGACTTCCCACTTTGACATAGGGACATCATGTGGTTGTAGGAGACCTACCAGGTGGTGGTGGTTATATTTCACTTGTTGACACTCTAAGCACTTGGTGACGAAATGGACTACATCGTGCTTCATGCCTACCCAAAATAAAATATTCTTCATGTCTGCGTACATTTTTTTCACACCTGGATGTGCACAATAAAGTGCTCTATGGGCTTCCTTCAGTATGATGCTTCGAATATCCCCACCTTCAAGGATGTACATCCTTCCTTGATATCTTAATAGTCCATTTGCTTCCAGGCTATATTCTTCATACTTTGGATCTAATTGCCTCCCACTCTGAAGGGTTGAAGTAACCTTTAAATACCAACTATCTCCAAGGAGTTGCGTCAACACACGCTCCCTCAAGTTGACTTTTAAGGGTACCAAGGAGAAGACACGTGGTCTCCTACTCAAGGCATCCACGACCACATTTTATTTTCCCTTGATGTACGAAATACCAAAATCATACTCACTCATAAACTCACTCCATCGCCTCTGTCTGGCATTAATATCCCTTTGAGTGAAGAGATGTTTTAAACTTTCATGGTCTGTTTTGAGCTCAAAGTATCACCCCACTAAATAGTGCCTCCAAAGTTTCATAGCTAGCATTACAGCTACCAACTCTAAATCATGAGTAGTGTAAATCTCCTCGTGTTGCTTCAACTTCCTTGACACATACGCTATCACTCATCCATCCTGCATTAGCACGGCTCCCAACCCTTGCTTCGAGGCATCCGTGCATATTGTGAAGCCCTTTTCCATATCCGGCACTCGTAGAATTGGTGCACTAGTTAGTAACCTCTTAAGCTCGATGAATGCACTATCACATTCTTCTATCCATTCATACCTGACCCCCTTGCGTTGCAGAGTGGTGATGGGTTTCGCTATTTTAGAGAACCCTTCCACAAATCTCCGGTAATAACCTGCTAGCCCCATGAAGCTTCTTATCTCATGAGCATTTTTCAGCATTGACCATTCCATAATGGCCTTTACCTTTTTTGGGTCCACAGAGATTCCTTCACCGAAAATGATATTACCTAAATAGTGAATTTCTTTCTGGAAGAAGGAACACTTCGATAAATTTCCATACAATTTGTTCTCTCTAAGGCAAGACAACACCACTCGCAAGTGTTCCTTGTGTTCTCTTTCGTTCTTGGAATAGATGAGGATATCATATAGAAAGACCTGTACAAATCGGTCTAAGTACTTCTGGAATACACCATTCATGAGGCTCATGAATACTGTTGGCACATTGGTCAAACCAAAAGGTACTACAACAAACTCGTAATGCCCAGACTGAGTTCGAAATGAAGTTTTAGGAATATCGCCTTCCTTAATCCTTAACTGGTTATATCCTGATCGCAAATCCATTTTTGAGAATACCGCTGCTCCTTTCATCTGGTCAAAGAGATCATCTATCTGTGGCATTGGGTACCTATTTTTCACTGTAGCACTGTTCAAGTCCCTGTAATCTATACATAGTTGTAACAAACCATCCTTCTTCTTCACAAAAATTACTGGTGCACCCCAAGGCAAGACGCTAGGACTTATTATCCCTAAGTCAAGTATCTCTTTCAACTACATCTGCAACTCACAAAGTTCTGGTGCTGTCATCCTATACGAAGTCTTGGAAATTGGCTCTGCACTAGATTTTAGCTCAATAGTAAAATCAATCTCCCTCTCAAGAGGTAACCCTGGAAACTCTTTCGGAAAAACATCCTTAAACTCCAAAAATACTGGGTACTGATCCAAGGAGGGTCATTTCCCTTCATTCATTGCTTCCACTACATACAGTCGACACCCTTGCCTCATGCACTGTTTAACTTTCATAGTCGAGATCAAGCATAGAGACACCTTTCTCCGTACACCGTGGATCTCTACTGGCCTTCCTTCATCGTTAACACAAAGCACCCTTTTCACGAAAAAATCTACCATAGCTCAATGGTCTTCTAACCAATCCATTCCAATGATTAGTTCATACATCTCGAGAGCAGTGATGTATACCTTTAACCTAGTAGTACAAACTCCCGGGTCTACTAGACAATTATCAATGCTAGGTCCTACCACTTGTTTTTCCCCCGAAGCCTTCTCAACTTGTTTAAAGTCATCGTGCTCGTAGGTTGCCAACCCACTCTTTTCTACTGCATATGGTGAAATGAAACTATCTGTAGCACCAGAATCAAATAAAATTTTAACATTGACATGATTTAGCGTACCTGATGACTTCACCACCATGGATTGATGTCCTTCCTGGCAATTATTAACCGCTGCACAATTCTAGTGGCTACCACTTCCTCTTCCCATAGAGGGATTTCCTTCTCTATGCACAAATCCTTTTTGCAACTCTGGGCAATCACATTGATAATGGGGTCCTCCACATCCCCAACATGTAACACGAGATGGAACCTGCGCATTGCTCTGTGGCGGTCTCTGAAATGAGTTTCTTCCCCTGGAGCCCCTACCCCTACTTTTTGCTCCCTAAGAAGGTCGTGGACCTACCTGCATCATTGGTGATGAGTGGGATGATGCACTCGATGCCATTGAAATACCTGTGGCAACTGTCCTTGGTGCAACTCTATTACCATAAGGAGGTGGCCTAGAGATCCCTCCCCTGGAGAAGGTCCTAGGGGCCTTCCCCATGAATCCAGGATGATGTGGAAATGTCGATCTCATACCTCCATTTAAGCTTATATGTTCCTCTGCATAACATGCATTTTCAATTGCTTCTGCTATTGACAATGATTTCCACATCCGTACCATGGCCTTTATCTTAGGGTTTAACCCATAGACAAAACATTCTTCCTGTCGTTGATCAGTATCCATGTACGAGACATATTTTACCAACTCCATGAACCTGATCTCGTACTCTTCCACTGTCCTGTTTCCATGAACTAGAGCATGAAATGTTCCCACCCGTTGTTCCTCATAGTAAGCCAGAAAATATTTCCTCCCGAAAATTTCCTCAAAAAGTTCCCATGAGACGGTGTCTGGGGTAAGGTGCAAGTGCTTCTCCAAGTTACCCCACCAATTCAAGGCACTGTCCCTCAACTAACAGATTGTTATTTTCACCTTTGATGTGTTATCATAGTCTCTTAAGGCGAAACATCATGTCATTCCTTCCAACCATGCCTCCACGCGTTCACTGGCACGACCCCTGACAAACTCTAGGAGTTTGATATTCTGTAGTTCTCTAGTGATGTCCTTGGGTGGAGGCCCTCCCTCTGAATCCATCGACGCTTCAGGGTTACCCACTTCATATGGTGGGGGTTCCACTTCGACATATGTTGGCTGATGCCCCTTTAAAGTCTCATTAATAGCCTCCAAAGATCTCAAAATGAGAGCTAATTCAGGCGATGGTGGTGGTAGCGCCGACATTGGTGGTCCTTGCGATGATGCCCCTCGGCCTCGATTTCCCTGAGTCCTAACCATCCTATATAATTGAATCTGCATCAAACTAAATGCTCGTCAGGGAAGAGTCTAAGGAAGTTCATAATCGCTCAACTTATACTTGTAAACACAATATTAGGCATAAGTTTTTTTTTTTTACTTCTCTGTAAACAGACATTACTCTCTTTAGGGTAAGTGGCTAGGTCAGGGTTAAAGAATATAAGCTCGGTGTCTTTGCCTAAGTAAACTACTGACTCTCTGCCCTAGATAGCTATGCTACCACCATTACACACTCACCAATGTGCATCAAATTTCTTTTACTAACATTAATAATTAAATTTTTGTTAATATTAACAAATTAATAAATTTTATTAACATTAACATGTTTTTTTTTAATTCATTAACTTATAAAATAAAAATCTAAAGCTTTATATTTCTCTATATATAATTTTTTTTTTTTAATAAAATTTGTAACTTAATAATTATATATATAAAAAAAAACGTTTTTAGAACAAAATAATTTAATAATACTTTATGCATGTTTATTACCTAATTTTTTTTTGTAATTTATTTAAATAAATAAAAAATCAATAAATAAATAAATATTTACTAACTAAAGAAAAATAAAAGAAATTAAATAATCAAGGTTGGGCATCGTGGGTCCTCACTTGAGGCCCACGTGCCCCCTCCCTCTCTCAGTACCTAAACCCTACCCTCGCTCTCACTCGTACATCGCACAATACTCCCTCTTCCTCTGCAGTTGCAGCCTAAGGGTTACTCTTCCCTCATTAGTGCAACGGAATGTATTGTTGGCTCTTTCCTCGTGACTTGGTGTGTGTTTGATCTTGAGCTTGTCTTTGGTGTACTGGCAACTTAAAGCAGAGAAAGAGTTGAACACGGCGAAGTTTATGCAGCCAAAGAGCACCAAGGATGGAGCTTGTGATGGTTTGATCTGGTAGTCCTAACTTGGGCACTGGAGGGACGCGCAGAGCACCCTATTCCCACGTGGTCTGTAGGCTTGGCGCTTGGTCTTGGGTCTCGGGGGTTAGTTTGTGGCGCGAGGGTTAGCTTGTGACGGGTAGTGGTCTAATTCTGTTAAAAATTATGCAAATCAAAGGGGAACTTCCAATGTTACGATGATTTCAGATTAAATCTCCTTTTGTGCCTTCATTTTTGCAATATTTGACCTCATTTAGCTCTTATGTCCGCCCATTACATATTACTCTGCTAATTGGTTTCTCGGATTTCTTTATTTTTGTGATTTTTGGTCATGTCGATGTCGCACAGCTTTGAATCATTTTCTCTCAGAGTATGTTTTGTACCAATAGAACTTTATCTTCGTTTTATTTTCTCCTTGAAAATAGTTTTTGCAACCCTAATAGTTCTTCAAGTATAGTTTTCTTCTTGCTCTGTGTGCTCCGATTTCCTTTCCTATTTGACATCAATTTCTCTATTTGTGATTTGGCAGGATTAGAGAAGGAAACTCAGAAGCTGGTGCTGCCTTGACAATTTATCATTCTTATTGTCTTTGGCCTTCCGACAGCATCAACGATCTTGAATTCTAGCAACAATTTACAGCTTGCCTGCAGCATTGCCATTCTAAGCTCGCTATCAGCCTTAGTATGTTATTGCAGCCTTAAACCTTGTCAAATGTGTAAGGCCTGTGTGGGAGTTGTGATAAATAAACACCCCTTGCGGGCTCCTCCTACATCGTGGCTTGTATTCGGTGTAGGTTTTTTGTGGTTGCGACTTAGCACTTACACTTGGTTTTGGAATTTTGTATGTTGATGCTTGGTTTAGCTCATGGGCTTGGAACTGTAATGAGGCAAGGCAAGGTGTCATGGGCTTGGCGTTAGCATTGGGATTTGTGTGGTTGTATTGTAGTAAGGACTTAATGCCTGCGTGTTGTTTGTAGACTTTGACTGGGAGGTCTGGCTTTGCGTAAGCACTGGGCTTAATTGGAGATTGGTGCGTAGTGAATTTACCATACTCCTTCATTGGGTTGCTCCTTGGTGGCTTGAGTGTGTGTGTTGACTTTAAATTGCCATAGTGCTTGGTTCATTGTAGACTTTGGTAGCATGTTGGCTCAACTTTAGCATATTGGGATAGAAACCCAATATTTTTTTTTTAAATCTAATTATTATATATATATATATATATATAT
>ML777192.1:549564-572383 GCA_009831015.1 Picea engelmannii
ATATGTCTCCTTTCAAGGATTTCACTTGTACAGGTGAACACTTCATGAAATGTTCATAAACATTTCATGGTTATTTATGGTTATTCACTAGTTGTGGTTATAGGGTTTTAGGGCTGCATTTCTAATTGGTTGTAAAGGGTTTCAATATAACTATTTAAATTTCTGGGTTGTTGCTGGAACAACATTCCTAAACCTTCATTCTTATAGGTGGGTAGGTAGGTAGGCCCTGGTCCAAGTTTTGAAACTTGACTTTGATACCATGTGTAAGGCCTGTTCATACAGAGCCTCATAAAACATAAATATAAATATAGAAACTTTATCTTATTTACTTATTTATTTACCAGCATAATAATTGATAGTTTTAACAGTATAATGATGAACAACAACAACAATATTATGATGAACAACAACATAATGAACATAATGAACAACAGTAAAATAATGAACATAATGATAATGAAATGTATTTACCTCAATCTGATGTAGAACTGAAGCTCAACCTGATCTGATGTTGAACTGAAGCTCAACCTGATGTTGATGAATCCTGCCCAAACTGACTAACCTCCCAACCAACTAGGAACAACCTCTCTGGATCCCTAGCCCCAGGATTCCTTACAGTTTCCTGGCCCCCAAGCCCAAAATTCCCAGCAACACGTGCCCCTATGAGAGTCCTCAAGCAAGTTGTAAGTAAAATAGATGCAGCCCAAATTGTTTCCTCCCTTGTCCTTCTCCCTCTCCTAATTTCTCACCTTCCCATAAATTAAAAATATCACTCAACCAAAAGAGATCCCCTTCCCGAGTTCTCTCCTCCCCCTTATCTTCCTTCTTCCCCCCTTATCCAACTGCCTTCCCCTCATTAATCACTCAACCACCTTATCCCTCCCATAAATTGGTTCAACTACCAATAACAATTATATTATAATAAAGTCTTCATCAAATCTATTTTAATAATTCATTAAACTAATATTTATTATTCATGATAATTAAAGAATTAATTAGGGTTGTTACATGGTGTTTATTGATGATATTTTAGTTTACTCGAAAATGGAAGAAGAACATGAAGAACATCTGAAAATAGTATTGAAGAACTTAAGGAAACACAAGTTATATGCGAAGTTTGATAAGTGCAACTTCTACCAAAAAACAATACAGTACCTACGACATGTGATATCCAAAGAGGGTATTACAGTGGATCCAGAAAAGATAAAATCCATTATGGAATGGCCTATCCCTAAGGATGTAGAAGACATCAGATCATTCATGGGAATTACCAGTTATTACCAAATATTTATCGAAGGATTTTCTAAGATCGCGTATCCAATTACATCCCTACAGAAAAAGGGAATAAGATTTACTTGGTCACAAAAGTGTCAGGAGAGATTTGATCAATTAAAAGGACTGTTAACTACAACACATATCCTAAGGGTAGCGGACCTCAATAAATATTTTACAGTTTCCATGGATGCAAGCAAAGAAGTCTTGGGAGGTGTCCTAACACAAGATGGACACGTCATCTGTTACGAGTCACGTAAACTGAAAGAACATGAACGGAATTACGTTACACATGATTTGGATTTAGCAGTCGTAATTCACGCGTTGAAAATGTGGTGGCATTATTTAATGGGGAGAAGGTTTCTACTACTAACTGACAACAATGGTGTAAAGTTTTTATTCAGTCAACCAGACCTCAACGCAAGGCAAGCGATATGGCTCACTTTTTTATGTGAATTTGATTTCGAATTCAGACACATCAAAGGCAAAGAAAACAAAGTTGCAGATGCCCTAAGTCGAAGGACTAACAGAATTTTTGAGATAAGTGTTAGAAAATCAGAAAATGACATTGAACAAAGATTAAAATCTGCAAGTTGTAATGATGAAAAATGCATCAAAACGACAAGAAAATGCAGAAAAGTTGAACAAAACAGATATGAGTTTAGATAAAAATGGACTGCTAAGGTTAAAAAATAGATTGTACATACCTAAATTTGTTGATACAAAATCAACAATTCTTGATGAATTGCACAAAAGGTCGTATTATGGTCATCCATGATACCTGAAAATGATAACATCCTTAAGAAAATTATTTTATTGGCCTAACATGAAGAGTGAAACAGCTGAATATTTATCTAAATGCTTAGATTGTCAACATGTAAACGCTGAACATCAGTGTCCAGCCAGTCTACTATAGCCTCTACCTATACCAGAATGGAAGTGGGAGATTATCTCATTGGACTTCATCGCAGGTTTGCCTAAAACTCAAAAGAAAAATGACTCGATTATAGTAGTGATTGATCAACTTAGCAAATCTACACATTTTATACTTGTGAAATCTACTTATAAAGAAATTAATATTGCTGAAATTTTTATGAAAGAAATATTTAGATTGCATGCAATTCCTAAGATGGTAATCTCCAATAGAGATGTCAAATTTACTTCAAAGTTTTGGAAGGAATTGTTTGCAGGATTGGATACTAACCTGAATTTTAGCACGAGCTACCATCCACAAATGGATGGACAAACCGAACAAACAAATTAGATTGTGGAAGACATGTTACGAATGTACGTGATAACAAAACCAACTAAGTGAGAGGAGTACCTACACTTAGTTGGATTTGCTTACAATAATGGCTATTAGACATCAGCCAAGATGAGTCCCTTCAAAGAATTATACGAAAGGAAATGCACAACCTCGATTAGCTAGGATAATCCAGTTGACAGGCTTATGATGGGACCATAAATGCTCCAGAAAATGGAGAAAATGGTAAAAAGGGTACAACATAATTTAAATGAGACCCAGGACCGACAAAAAAGCTATGCAAATTTAAAAAGGAGACAGATGGAATTTCAAATTGGGTACCATGTATATCTGAAAGTCAAAGCAAGAAGAAGCTCTCTAAAGCTAGGAATTGTTCAAAGATGGCACCCAGGTTTTGTGGCCCCTTCAATATTTTAACTTGAATCTGACCCATGGCGTATCAACTAACACTTATGGCAAACTTAAAAGTTCATAATGTTTTTCATGTTTCCTTATTAAAAAAGTATATTCATGATCCTACTCAAATAATTGATTGGAACATGGTGCAGGTGGAACCAGAAGGCAAGTTCCAAGCGGAACCTCTGCGCATTCTAGACAGGAAAGAAACAGTACTACGGAATAAATCCATTGCCCGGGTAAAAGTGCAATGGAAGCACTTTATCCTTGAGGAGGCCACTTGGGAATTGGAGGAATATTTGTGGAAATCTTAGCCAACCCTATTCCGAGAGAGGAATGAACATTGAGGATAGTGTTGTACTCAAGGGGGAGAGGATGTAATATCCTCAAATATTATAATATTAAATTCTAAGAGAACTTGGAAATAAATTTCCATTTTTGGAAAATTCAGATTTGGAAATTTTTTGTCATTTATGGCAAATCCAAATTTCGAATTTTTATTGTTGTAATCAATTATTTGATGATTGTTGGGAAAATACTTGACTTTCCCAACTAACCTATTTTATTTTGACACATGTGAAAGACAAACTTTTAATAAATTAAATGTTGGAAGACAAATGGAACAACAAGGTTAAAAATAGTTGACCATAACTCCATGAGTGGGGAACGGGTTTGAGTTACCTCAAGGCTGATTTTTACAAGTGGAAAATGTGGAATTTGATCACTAGTAGCCCCTAAAAATCAGGGATTTGTAATGTTGTGATTTTCCCAAGGAGGGAAGGAAAGACCTAGGCACAACGATGCATATAAAAACAACATATGGAGGAGGCAGGACGATGCTTAGTATTTTGGGAGGAAAAGAAACTATTTGTTGTTATGAGCATTGTTAGTGTGAGGCAAAGGAAATTTTTGATCTGTGGATGGTGACTATATCTAAGGAGGATCATTTAGTTTTCCCTTATGGACTCATGGTCAGGCTAGGGGGTGAATAGGGCAAGTGAACTTGGTTGTTTTGTTCTATGGTTGGTTGGAACATGGTTGTTCCATTTGTGTTCCAACATAAGGTTTCAGATATGTATCTCATCTTGTATTCTTTTTCAATGTTATATTTATGATTATCATTTGTTAGGAATATGATTCATTGTGTATACATGAATGAGATCAATTCTTAAGGGACTGTATGATCATGTTTTCCTATGGTTTATCATAGTTAAATAATACTGGAAATATTGGTTGTTTGAGATATGATGGTGGTGTATATATATACATAAAGAAAACCATTGAATTATACATATAATTTTGCATTGTTATTCAAATCTGTACATAACAATCACTATAGAGAAAAGGTGCAATAAGGAATAAACTTAGATGGTGTGTTTACCAAGTTGATAACATGTAAAGAATAGGTAAAAGAATAAAAATCCATATATATTCTTTATATTATCTATCACCACAGAAAGATAGTGATTCATTAGACTACAAGTGTATTGCAAAAGTAGTTGTCATATTGAAATGAACCTTGTTCAAATTATTTTACAAAAACAACCTTTGTATTCAATCGATCATGGTTCAAATATTACAGTTGGAGTACCATAGACCAAAGACTCCACAACCCCTTGTTTTTTTAAACAAAACTCTAAGAAAGTGTACACATAATCTAGTTATAATCGAAGTTGATGCACGCAAGGACTTGGAACTCAAATACCTTTCGAGTAAGATTATTCCTTCATCCGACTTCTCCAACTTTCGCAACCTGCAAAGGAAGTAATAGGGGGTTTAGTAAACTCTACTAACGTTTTAATTATGTGGAGGTCAAACAATAAGAATAATTCAAGGACAATAATTAACTTGAGTCCGACGAAGAATCAGATTGCCTTTTGTTCTTGTGGGACAATCTGTCCATGATCCAGGAGGAGGAGGAGTGGACCCAAAATTGACTGATGGGTACCCTCGTAAAATAGACAAGGGTCCCATCATTAATTACATGTATTCATGCATAGAATTTTCCACTTATAAAATAGAGAGAGGCAATAGTAAATAACTAGCATCGAAATAGATTGTACATAGATTAATCAAACAAGAAGCACACATTTATATTTCTCCAAACCCTATGTATATTCACATTAAATCAATAAAAAACCATAAGAGGCACATAGGATGCAACCTGTTTTTTGTTCACAGTGAACCAAAAAATTTAAATAACCTTACAGCAAGGACCCAATACATAGTTTGAAGTTTGATTGTGCAAAAACGTGCTCGAACCCTTTTCATAAACGATTTAGTTCTATCGGATGGGAGATCAAGTGTTCGCGAGATAATCCACGATCCTTCCCGGAAGAGAATTTGTTTTACAACCAGAGGATACAAGAAAGCGTTGTGTTCAAGAGAATTATGTTGTTATTTATATACACAGTAGGTAAACACAAATTTCCCACAAAGGGATTAATACTGCTATTTATATACACAGAGCGTAGACTATGAATTCCCACGGAGGGTTACTATTTATATACACAGAGTGTAGACTATGAATTCCCACAGAGGGTTACTATTTATATACACAGAGCATACATTACAAATTCCCACATAGGGTTACTATTTATGTACACAGAGCGTAAATTATGAATCCCCGCAGAGGGTTACTATTTATATACACAAAGCGTACAATACAAATTCCCACAGAGGGTTAAAATTGTTATTTTATACACACAGAAGGTAAATACAAATTTTCGACAAAGGGTTAGTGTTGCCTTATGTTATACAGAGTGCATTTCTTACGGAGTGTCAACAACAGACAAGTTTGAATAATGGCAAGTAGTGTATCAAGTCTTGGGATCTCTGGATGAGTCTGAGAGGGTAAGAATAGCATTATTACAATGATGAATAAAAGGAAAAACACAGAGGGTCTAACATTAAAATGATTCAGGCCATAGTTAGACTGGGAAAGGACCATGATGAGTATATGTTAGAAGCCTAACAGTAAACCAAGAGGGAAACACAATAACTCTCCAAACCCGAAACCATAAACCCGGTGGAAATCTTGGGTAACAAATGCATACGAACGTAACCGTCAACCCTCAAATAGAGAAAGGAAACATAAGGTCTACTAACTAATTACATTTGCATAAAATAGAGATTGCGTCATAGAATAATTCTCACACAGGTCATAAACAATGAAATCATTTACTTACTTGGCGTGTAGAGAACCCCGGGTATGCATTGACCTTTTTCCATCGTGCACCAGAGCTGAACCTCACCAAATGTATTGGTCGTGTTTCAAATGCAGAGACAAAACTCATTCTACGGGACCAAAGGGGGCAAACAATGAATAATTGTTACCTCGAAGGCCTTGCAATAGGAGTGATAGCAATTGGTACACCCTATGTCTTTTCCATGTGAAGTCAAGTGAGGGTGCGAGCCCACATTGGGTAGTATCACCTAAGTGTCAAGTCTGGAGGGTACAAGACAGGTCTCCCCATTAATGGACCAGGCCAAGATTAAATGCCTACAGGACCCGACCTGTTAGCCACCATTGAAATGGTTTCGAACCCTTTTATTGCTGAGTTATGTTGCCAGTCAGGTAGGGTTGCTAACAATGATATGGAAAATGTTTGTTGCACTATACTAAAGGCATACGTTCTTATGGTACCCATACAATAGACTATATGTAAACGATATATGTATTGTTATGGATAGTGTTACGATTATGGAATCCACATAATAGTCTATGTGTTAAACGATATGTATATTGTTAAGGATAGTGGTAGTGTTAGAGTATCTATATATATATATATATATATATATATATATATATATATATAGATATAGATATAGATATAGATATAGATATAGATATAGATATATATAGATATAGATATAGATATAGATATCGTTGTGGATAGTGTTAGAATTATGATATCCATATGATAGGTTATATTGTAAATGATATATATATATATGATAGTATTATTGTGAGGGTATCCATATGACAATCTATATGATAAACGATATGCGTCGTTATGGTTAATGTTACGGATAGACTATATGATAGTCTATAGTCTATAGTTTATAGTATACATTGTTGATCAGAGCTAGGAGAATTATGTAGAAGTGGACGATAGAGGATTAATGATAGCCTATTATGCATTATATTATGGATAGCATGTCTTGACATAGATATGGTGGTTATTCTAAGGGCCATGACAGTCCTGGTCGCAATTTTATTCAATACAAATAAGTGTATAATTCCAATCCAATAACGACGATAAATTTGCTATGCATACAATAAAGAAATAAATATATGTTAATGGATGATATTTGTGTCACAATCAAATATTGGAGAGTCAAGGAACTTTAATGTCCCCTAACAAAAAAAATGTTATTTGGGAAATTTGGGGTACATTACAATGGGCTTTCAATCCCCTATAAAGATCCAAGAGCCATAGTCTCTTCATCAATAGCTTTCACTAGGTAAGGTCCTACAAAGACAAACAAGTACGCCCTCCAAGGGTCCACAAGTCATATGAATCATGCCAAGTAATCCACATTTAATAAAAGAAACACCCAAACAAGTGCATTAAATCCCCCCTTTTAAAACTAAACAAATGCTCAAAGACCTTATAAACTTTTCCAAATTTAAGTATGGAAGGGTTGTCATGGTGCCCTATTGGGTAGGCCAATCCCCAAGTCAAAGAATATTTCCCAATAAGAACCTATCTAGATCATGTAATGAGTATGAGGTGGATTGGGGAAAGACTCTTGGGAATATGACTCAAAGGTTCATATTGTCTTATTTATGGGTGCCTTTGTTGAGTGTGCGTTGCATCCCTTCTTTTGCAATGCAACATTTTTCCAATCCCTTTATTTGCCTTTTTCCCTCTTTTTTTATTTAAATATGAACATTGAGTGCTATGTGAAATGGAAAAAAAATATCACCACAATGCCATTTGAAGTTAGAACACATTGAGTGTTATGTGCACTAGAAATTAAAGAACACCACAATGCATTTCCCCATCAATCGAGACACTTTTTATTTATTTTCTTTTTAAAGTCCTTTATTTCTTATAAATAAGTGTTTCATGGCTCTTAGGAGCTTAGGGAAAGTATGTATAATGATATTTTATGTCCTTTGATTTTTACAATGTTGGTTGCAACACCTCTGGGACTTTATCCCCTTCTTTCGATGAAATGAGGTACAAATCCTTCTTGGGATCAATAGACCTTATTATCCCCTATCCTAGGGATAAATAAGGAGATTATGTCTCAAGGCCCATGGGTCCTAGACATGGAGTATCAAGAGCCATATGACTTGATCTTGGATTTGGAGGGCCCATCTTTTCTTTAGTGCATCCTATCTATCAACAACAACAAAAACCATCCCATCGACCTGATTCTGAAGTAGCAGCGGGTCTTTCTCCCTGAGGTAATGAGTCTGGGTATCGTGGTATGTGTAACTTTGATTTTCGAAGCATTTGAATATGTGCACTAAACTCTCTTTTGTTTCGTGATGTTTGCTTGTAAATTATGCTATTTAACTTATCCATACCTGGGGGGGATAACAGAGTGCCCTAGTAAGTTGATTCCCTTAGGGATGAGTTGCCACTAGGTGGGTCTATGAAAGGTCATCATCCATTCCTTCCATACTTACCACTTTTCATCATTGTCCCTCTCATATTTCCCCTACCTTGGTTCGAGCGTTGGGTTTTCCAAGCTAGTAAGGGTTGTACATTTCTTTGTGGGAAGAAGGGGCTAAAGGCCTAGAGGGTAAAAGTAGTTGGAAAAAGTTAAAATTCAAAATGAAACCTTGAGATGCTTCGCTAAGGATTTCCCAAGAAATAAATAAATGGATTCTCGGCCAGAAAAGGGAACCTGTAAAATAAATAAAACTCAATATCTAGTTGGTCGATACGAGGTCTCATCATGAGTCGACCTATTAGGTCCACGGGAAAGTAGCAGTATGACACTACCATCCATCTGGTCACCAAACCAGGGTAGTGTTTCTTGGTGTCATAGCGAAGATAAAGGGGGTATCATCACGAGCCAACCTTCTCATTTCCATTTAGTGCTTGTGGGTAACTTTGTCACCACTAGTCACCATGCCAGGACAGTGTCCTCCAACTTTCTCTTTAAAAAAAAAAAATAATAAGACAAAGAATAAAAGGCATTGAATGGGCTAGAAAACATTGGCATCCATGACAAGGTGCAACTCGCCCTTTACAAAGGCACCCATAGGTAAGACCTACATTTCCTTGTTATCACTGCCCCCCTTGCCCAAACATTCCCTACATAATTTCATACACATACATGACCTAGATTGGTATTCACCTAGGAAACACCCCAAACTTGAGGAGGATTATCCCAATAGGACATCATGAGACCCTCTCCAAACCTATCTTATTAAACTGCATAACGTCTTTGAGCATTTGTCTGCGTACGGAGGGTTTTGATGCACATGTTTTGGTAATTTGATTATTATACGTGATTGGAATTGTTATGATCCCTGTGACTTATGAACCCACGGAAGGTGTACTTGTTGTTGTTGCAGGATCATGTCCGGTGGATAGGTACATATGCGGAGATGATTATCTCAGACCTCCATGGGGATAAAATCCCATTAGATGGATGATGTGACCCTAGCCAGGGTCAGAGAGACACCAGAGGCTTGCATCATAGAAAAAGAAGGATGTTCCACCAGAGACACTTTGGTAGACCAGGACCTAGGGGGATCTTTCTCTCCCCCCTGAACATTGGTCTTGGGAGGCCCATGATGTCACCCAACATCATATGAACATGATGGAGTCAGTTGCACTCTAGGTGGCACGTGTGGCATCATATGGAGGCCTTGGAAGGCCTAACCTTTTTCTCATGGAGCTTGATGTCCCACTTATGAGGCCCAATGTCACCCTAGGAGGGAATGACATCACCTCTATTTCACATTTTAGGGTTTAATTCTTTGAATTTATGTAAAAACTGGATTTTTGATGTAATTTGGCCATGTCGACCTTTTATGACCTAAATTTTAATTAAAGGTCATTGATATTGTATAAATAGAGAGATAAAACTCTCAATTTTTCATCATATTTCACTCACACAAGAGTGAGGTATGAAATTCAGCCTTGTTTAAGGGTATTTGGTTGAAATTAAGTGGTGCACAACTTCTTGGAGAGGCTAATCTTGGTGTATTTTGACATTTTTCATGGTGGAAAGTCTTCAACTAGGGTTTGTTTCTAGATTATTCTTGTTGAAGTAAGTAAATCTTCAGTTCTTCATTTTATTTTGAATGGTTGTGGTAAATTTTCTTGTTCATTTCTAAGATTATGAAATTGCTAGTTTGAAACCCTAGGGGAGAAGCATATGTTACTATCATTTTCCTTATAATTTTCCACCTACTTGAAGTTGCTAGAGGACATATATTTTGAAGAATACACTAGATCCCTACCTTTGTAGCACTCTAGTAGCATTACTTCATTATCTTCATACATTTTACTTCAAATTTAATCTAAGGAAGAAGGAAATCTCTAGGGCCTAAGGTTACTTACTTTCTAGCAATATTTCCTTCTAGGGTTTAGATATTGAGGCCTTAGGTTACTAACACCTCAATCATATCATCCCTCTATTTAGGTTATCTATTATCATTATTTTTTTCCTCTAAGAGTTGTCATTGTTAACCTTGACTCCATTACTCTAAAAGACACTAGTCCACTCCTTACAAGTGATTGATTGACCAAACAACTCTTAAACCATTTTCCCTAAGACTTTTACTAACTCCTACTAACTTTAAGCTAGACTAATTCACTAACTAATTTTCCGATGTTGCAAAAGATTGATACAACCATATATAACAACAACAAATTCATCCTAAGAGCAAGATTAAAAGTTGATTAAACATTGACATAATTTCTTCTGACAACTATTATCATTCTGTCAACCTAAGGCTATTGTATCTTGTCATTTTTAAGCATTATTAAGTCCTAATTGTTGTGGTTGTTGCTAAATATTCATTGCTATTATAAATATTTACATTGCTTCAGTTTTATATCAACTTTTTTATCTTTCAAAATTTTATGGTTTTATAAAGTGTTCACATCATATGGTACTTGCAAATTGCATTTCTTTTCTACTTGTTGTCTTGTTCTAGGCAGATACACTTAATTTGTCTTTTGCTTCATCTCAATAAAACCTTGAAAATTTTGATCAGAGTGACCTGTGAGAGGGGTGGGACTTTCTTATAACTTTTACCTTAGCCTTCTCAAACCCCCAGGTCATTGGGGACGTCTCCCATGCGTGACTATGATATACTCCTAAATAGAAAGAGGTTTCCTATTAAGGTGACAATGATAGGTCATCATCCTTTTTACGCCAATTCAATATCCACTTGCCCTTGGCTTTGGGAAAGTACAAATTGCACGATAATAGACTCAAAAACCCAAAATATGAAGAAACAGAGGGGAAGAAGTGTGAAAAGTGGTAAGTATGAGTGGGAATGGTATGATGACCCTTCAAGGAGACCCACCAATAGCAACCCTTTTCTCAAGGGTTACCAACTTACTAGGATACCATGTCAACCACCAAGGTGAAATTAGGAAAAAGATATGATTTCCAAGCAAACATTCCATAATCAAGAAAGGACTCTTTGCAACATGCTCAAATGATTCAAATATTTAAGTGACACTTACCATGAGATTGTACTTTCTATCTCATGAAGCAAGACATGTTGCCTTTTGTGGACCAAGCTGGTGTAAACGACATTGTTATGTTGTTTACGATGAGTGGTGATGTGTGGTGGACAAAAGGGGCTATATCTACTCAATGTGGGATATGGCAGTCATCTAGCTCTCAGCACCCCATGTATGCTACCTACAGGCCTCAATACATCATATCCTTAGTTACCCCTAGGATGGGGGGGTAACATAAACGAAAGTTAAAATTTGTTTTTCCCCTTTTAAAAATCTTGGTTAGATTTTAGGTTTTGAGGAAAAAAAACAAATGTCATTTTTAACATTCTCAAGTATCCTACATTCTGAATTTCTGCCTTGACTGATCATGATCATGATTGAAGCTTCTTTTTGGCTTGAACATGGATGGTCTTCTTAAAGATGTATCTTCAATAGTTTTATTAGATTATGGTTGACCATGATTCTTTCCTTTGAGTACTTTTGCATAACTCTTTCTCTTTTCTTCATTCTTCTTTTCTAGCAACCTAGAGTGCTTCTCTTCATTCTCTATAACTGATGTGGATGTTTCTATATCTTCAATGTTTGTGTTGAGATTGACGATTTTACTTCTTAATGTGACAACTTCTTCTTCAAGCTTCTCAACCTCTTCTTCTTTCTTCATTATCTGAGACTTCATGACTTCTTCTATTATTTTCGCTTCTCCAAGATGAATTTTTAATGTGATTATTTCTTCTTCAATTTCTTTCTCTTCTTGACCAAAATCTGCCTCAAGTTGGTTTAGATCATTACTTCTTTCCTTAATATGATCTCTCAGTATCTTCTCTCTCATTCTTGCTTCTTCCTTCTGTGTTTCTATGTTGGCTTCCAAATATTGCTTTTGATATTCAATATTTTCTTCGATCTTTCTGGCTTCATCTAGTTGAGTTCTTAAGTTCTCGATGACCTGTTGGGATTCTTCAAAAATGTGAACACTTTCCTTTTGTTTCATCGGTTCTTTCTTGAGTGACTTATTTTCTTCTCTTAGTTCATCTAGATCACTAGTCAATTCTGCTTCATAATTGTCTTCCTTTTCAATTAGTTTTTTTGTCTCATTTCCTTCATGGAATTCTATTTCAAGATTTCCACGTTTTTCACAATTAAGGCAAAATGATATACCTCTGGTGATTATGTACTCTTCATCTTTTGAATCTGTTTGACATAGTGAACATAATTCTTCTTGATTTGTATCTGCATCTTCTTTGGCATTTTTTGAATCTATGATGGGTGAAGAATATATGTCATGCAACTTATCCCAAAGTTCTTTGGCTGATGAACATTTACCAACCTTTTCTCTACCGGATTAGGTAATATTTCCTAGATGAAATCCATTTCTATTTTGTTATTCTTCTTCAATTCCTTCTTGATTGAAGTATTTTCCCTTTTTGAACAATCATATCCTGTAAAAACTAATAGCCAAATATAATGCCCCTGTGCCTATAAAAATACTTTCATCCATATGCTCCACATCTCATACTTTAAACAATTCTAACCATTAAACATTGGTACTCCATTCTCAAAACAATCCATGATCTCCTTCTAGTGGTTAAACTGTTTCCTAAAGGAACTGACTCTGATACCAATTGTTGGATTACTGAGAGAGGGGGGTGAATCAGTAATAGAGAAATTTAATCATTTTTCACCATAAAATGAAAGTTTTATATCAATGTAGCATTATCATCCAATAGTTGCAGAGTAAATAAATAGTGAACAAATGATCAATCATACACATACACAATACACCAGTGTTTTACGTGGAAACCCAAAGCGGGAGAAAACCACAAAATGTTTTTTCTTATATGTCTTTAAGAATTACATTCATTGTTAGCACCAACTTCCTTTGTTTTCCAGCTATAATTGGAAGGAGACTCCAACCCCCTAGTTTCTAAGGCTACAACTTGAAGGAAGCTCCAACTCCCCAATTCTCTGGCTACAACCAGAAGGAGGCTACAACCCACTAGGTTCTTCGGCTACAACCGGAAGCTGACTACAACCATATGTCATTTCCCCATTCAACCGCCCTGAAATATAAATGTCAAATGTAGACAAACTGTCATTGTCACTGAATCAACCACTGCCACTGTCAACCTGTACCAATAACCTGTAACAACCTATACCAATCAACCTGCACCAAACAACCTGTACCAATGACCTGAACCAACATGTACCATGCATCAACCTATACATCATCCTGTACCATCAATAAGTGAATCAACCTGTACCAAACAACCTATAATCAACATGTACCATAAACAAGTGCATCAACCATGCACCAACATGTACCTCAACCTGTACCATCAACGAGTGCATCAACCATGCATCAACCTATACCAAACAACCTGTAATCAACCTGTACCATAAACAAGTGCATCAACCATGCACCAACCTGTACCAAACAACCTGTACCAATGACCTGAACCAACATGTACCATGCATAAACCATGCATCAACCTGTACCTCAACCTGTACCATAAACAAGTGCATCAACCATGAATCAACCTGTACCAAACAACCTGTAATCAGCATGTACCATAAATAAGTGCATCAACCATGCACCAACCTGTACGATCAACAAGTGCATCAACCATGCATCAACCTATACCAAACAACCTGTAATAAGCCTATACCATAAACAAGTGCATCAACCATGCACCAACCTGTACCTCAACCTGTAACATCAAAGAGTGCATCAACCATGCACCAAATATGTACCAATCATGCATCAAATACACATAAACTATGACTCATCAAGATGTACCAACATCATCAACTATACACCTCATGTATGTGTCAACTCATCAACTATTTGTCTCAACCATGTACCCAAAATGTACCTCAACCAAAATCCCTCATCAATTTCATCATCCAAAACTGATTTGTAACTTTGTAATAGACTTGGTGTATATCATCACATACCTGCAAACCTTCCTTAACTTTAACAACAAGAGACTAACATTTTTATCAAACTTCACTTTAGTCTCACATGACTAATTTTGGATTAGTCAAAAACTCTAACTTGCAAAAATCATAACTATGTACCTGTAATGAATAAAGATATGAAAATGGTACGCAATGTTCTTCAGTGTCTTTTGTGCAATTCCTCCATATTTCACTACTTGGAACCTCTCAAAAAATGAGTTAGAGCAAAAATGGCATACCTTTTTTAATTCTGGGTTATTCTAGAGATCAAACTTGTAGAGTGTGCCCCACACAGAATATTTGTTGTATGGATCTGAAAATTGTACAAAAAGTACTACAGATTGTACTCTCACCAATACATTTGGTATTACTGAATTTGGATATTTTATGAATAATTTATGACGTTTTTACCCGAAACACATGTTTTAGACTAGTTTCAGGACTAGCCAGAAACCCTATTTTCCATGGCGTGTAACTCCAAAAATACAATGACAAACAAGCTGAAATTTGTATCACAACTACTTGGATATTTTTCCTCAATGGCCTTCCAATTTCAAGGTCTGAGTCATTATAGGAAAAAAATTATTGCGAAAATGGTGAGATGATTTGTAAATAACATACCTTAGAAAGCATCATCAAAAGAATTTATCCTCCTTTGAATTTCGGCCTTCTTTACTTCACCTTCCCTCTGAAATTTGGCTTAGATATCCTTTGGTTACATAGGTCACTTGTAGATATTCAATATGCTCAAGTGTGATTAAAATGAGAGAGCCTTGTCTCTTATTTATTCTTTCATGTAGCTTCCTCAAGGGGTTACCTTTTAATCATCTTAACCCACTTTCCTTATTTTAGGGTTAACCCACTTCTAACCACTTGTCCACTTAGTAATTTCTCCATTAAATTTATTATTTAAATAAAAAAATTTGTATTAACTTTGAATTATAGTACATTCATCACTTCACTTTATTATTTACCTTCTAAAATCTCTTAAACTACTTTGACTACTTTGACCTTTTGGGGCTTCTAGATGACTCATGAGGGTTCTCCAACTTCACATGGCCATAACTCTTTAACCGTGAGGAGTTATGTGACGTTCCACATACCAATAGAAATGGCATGACATGTAATATCCATATAGAATATTATTACATGCAAATATATCAAAAATCATACCATTATCCATCAAACAAACTTGGGTCCATTACCCAAACCTTTCTCCAACTTCACATGGCCATAACTCTCTAAATGTGAGGAGTTATGTGGCGTTTCACATACCACCGGAAATAGCGTGACGTGTACTATCCATATGGAATAGTCTTACCTACAAATATATCAAAACTCATACCATTATCCATCAAACAAACTTGGGTCCATTACCCAAACCTTTGTGCTACCAGAATTTGCTACCAGACTTTCTTCAAGGGTTGACATCAATGACAACCAACCCAATTAATCAACACTATGTACACTCAGGAAAACTCATCAATATCATCTACCAATATATATACATCAATATAATAATAAGTCACAACACAACATCATCATCATATGTGACCCATAATTGAAACTAAATCATAATATATCATAACCAGATCACTTGCACGCAAGTGTCCTCAAAGAATATGTCAATAAAAGTGTGCTAAATAAATCAGGTTGTTACATGTGTGCAATAAGGCAAATTCCTTATTCCTTAGACAACCCTTAGTCTCTCATAATTTCAACTGAATGGAATGTTGACTCCAAGGGTCAGATAAAATTCCAAAACCAGCCTAAGGCAAGTGGCAGACTTGGAGCATGGAGGTGCATCTTGAAGGGCACATTGCATAATTAAAACTTGAGTCAATAAATCGAGATGGCCTAGAAACATTTAAATGGTAGACCTTGTTAGAATAAAATAATTAATTAGTCAGTAAGAAACTAAGAAGCCTAACAAGAGTCTAAACCTAAGTCTAAGTCTAAGTTCAATTAAGGGACTAATTTAAATACTAAATAAATTAAAAGAATTGAGATAAAAATCAAACTCTTGGAAAAAGGTGAATAAAATTCTAAAGGTTGAATAAAATGCACATGTGTGCATGAAATTGATAAAATGGATTTTAAAAAAGAAAGAAATAACAACATGAGAGAATAGGTGTACACCTTGAATAGTATCTAGAGTCAAACTATCACTAAGTCTAACTAGAAGAAGACTCCTAATCAAACTCTAACTAAGATCTAGTTATGAGACACTCATTAAATGAGAAATTGGGGAACTAAGGGAGAACTAAGAGCGAAAATAGGAACACAATGGGGAATGTGAGGGAAATTGGTTTTTTAAATAAAATAAAAATGGTAATTACTTGTGCAACTTGGGGAGAGTGTGACAAGTGTGTGGGTGAATAGTCATAATTAAATTAATTTAAACAGTTAATTATTGTGCATGAGGACATGTGTCAATGGGGAAAATTCTATAAAACAAATGGTGTAGAATGGAAATGGATCTCACTTTTTCATGGTATTGTTATGCTGCCAAAATTTGGTTGGACTATGTTTTACTTGTGGGAGATGGGATTTCAAACTTGAGAAAGAGTGGAAGCTCTTCCTTGTGATTGAAGCTATTATTTTTTCGGTTTGTTGTGTGTGTCCCCTTTCTGGCTCGGAGGATAAGGGGGAAGAAGAGTACTCATAACATTGGTTGGGAGGTACCAATGAAGTCTTTTTGATTAGCAAGCAAGGAGGACAAGGAAAGGATGCAAGCTTACAAGTCGAAGATCAACATCACAAATCATCAATTTTGGTTACAGTATTTAATTTCATTGTACATTGTTGAAGAAAAAACTTGTATACATTATATTTTCTAAGGATGAGAAAAGCATTTTGATTATCGTATGTACAAGAATTTATTTGTCTAGTGATGCGATAATATTTTTCTGTAAATTAAAACCAACTTTATATATACCCTATGCATCTGGTTAATAGACTCTGAAACGAAATTATTTTTATTGTTAAGATTTGTTTTTAAAATAAATTTTGGGACTGGCATATATCAAAGTTATTCTACCCTCAGAATGGAAGACACTTTATATATCTCTATTGTATGGTAGTTATGTTACAAAAGAATGGAAATCGATTTCTTCATCTCTTAATGAATTAATTCTTTGTTGAATGGCAATGGGTTTCTCCATATCTTAATGATTTAACCTCTGTTAGCGGTAATAAAAACATTCTATCGTGATTTCTCCCTGATCACTTTGGAAGGATTATAGTCCGGGTGTTTCGTGTAGTGAGTATCTAGCTGATAATATCATGTTGATACGATATTTATATTATCGTTCCATTAAATTAAAAACTATCAATAGTAATAGTCATTAATTTTACCAAGGAGATATTCCTCAATAAACTACCGAGTATTATTAGAGAAAAATACATATCCATAAATGTTTGAATATACGACAGCGTAAAATTTTCTTGTTTGAAATTAGTCATACTGTGTTAGTTTTCTCTTGTTTAATTATGAGATTATGAGAAATTAGTGATTTTCCTTATCGTACTGTTTATACACTCCTATCGATGGCTCCCTATCTCTGAGACTTGGAACGCCTGTTGTTACTTCTTTATACCTCATTGTGCAAGCCTTAGATTAACGAAAAATCTAGTAAGTTGAAATGAATTGAAACCTTAGATATATTTATTCTGGGTATTGGACGCATTGCGCTGTGTTTTATTGTCATGTGTGTGTGTGTTGTGTCAACAGTACACGGTGTGACCATTTGATTAAATTGTTCTCTTAAATTTCTACTGAATATCAAATATTGTCTTAAATGAAATTTCTTAATTTAGTGGCTTTTGATAATAAATTTAGATTTGTAAGGAGTAACTTTATACTAATGACTAACCACTTATAGTTGATGGACATAAAAAATAAATAAAAACAAATTGTAATTGTCCAACTAGTAGTGTGGATGGAAATAAAAAGAAAATAAAAACAAATTGTAATTGTCCAACTAGTAGTGTAAGTTAAGAAAAATCTTATTAGGGTATAAGTTTATATAATCAACATGCTAGTGAAATCTTAAGTCATTGACAGTATTTCACATTGAAATGAAGATTAATATTTTGTTGATTATGCTTCCACTTTAAGTCTTCAAATTTAATGAAGAGCACAAGTTGTGCATTCTCAATAGTAGTTCTTGACTAGCATTTAGATAGTCTACCTTTGTGATTTGGGAATACAAAAGCTTTGATCGGTTAGATTTGTGATATAATCATAGTTTAAAAAAATGTTAAATATTATAATTAATGTTGGCATAGTAGCGTTAAATGTTGAAACAAGAGTTTTATAAAAAGATAACAAAAAGTGGGTGCATAAAATCCCACTTTTTCATTACCTTAATTCATGTAAAAAGAGATTACTATAGTTGTAAGTATGTATCGTTACAAGATTTCTTTTAAAACCAAATCAGAATTTATATGTTCAATTGAGGTATGTGTCTTTGTTTATGACTAAGTTAGGGACCATTATATTATTAATGGAATTTCTTGATATCCCTTTATAATAATGGATAAATTATGTTCTTACTCCATTGCATTTGAGTTTTTCATAAATGATTAAATAAGTGTAGTCAATTATTCTTTTGTGCATGAAAATTTATGGTTAATTATAGTTGTTGATTCTAGTCTTGAATAAAAATAAATACTGGAGTTATGGGAATTAGAGTCATCCTTGTTCATCAGAACAATCGCCATTCTTGAGACCTTAAATGGTCAAAATTAATCGGATGAATACTAGACCTGAGCATTCATTATGTGTCTGGGACGTCATAACCTTGCAGGGTAGGTTGGGAGGGTAGACATATTTTGTTGTCTTTATGTGTTGTAATTATTCTATGAATAAAAAAGATGTGGTATCAATATTAATTTGCAAAGAAATAGTTGAGTATAGAATGTGTAAAAAAATTGATGTATGATATTGTCGCATATCACTTGTCCTAACTATAGTTTCAAAAGAAAAAAATCACTATTGTAGACACTTACATTTATGTTTTAACGAAGGGGTCATTACACATTTAAGGGAATCACATGTCACTTACAAGGAATTGAACCTGGGTGGGCAGGGTAACAACCATTCCTCCCAACCCCCCAAGCTACATACAATGGACAAAAGGGAAATTGATTGAAGTAGTCTTATTCAAAAACTTTCCCATGTTGTTCTTCTGAGTCTCTTATAGATAAACCTCAAGTATAATGATCATATGAATGGGGATTCTTTTTAACTTCCCATTGATACAATTGATATGGTTTTATCTCAAGTTCAAAGTTCCTATGTGAATTCTCTACTTATCATCCATAATAGGATGCAGTTCAAAATATTTCTCTATTTGATTAACCCAGGTAAAGACCTTTGTTCCATCAAACTTCTTTAATTCAACCTTGGGAAGGTTGAAACCCTTAGGAACCCATCCATAATTATCTCCATTGTTAGATTTAAATCCAACTGAAAAATGCTTATTATTGGAAGGTTGTTCAACATGAATACTACCTTTATTTTCATGAGTGTCTTTGGTTACAATGTCACTTTTAGAAGGCCTCCCCTCTAGGTTTTGCATGATAGTTGACATGGAATTTTATAATTCTTCCATCTTTTTATCCATCTTATTTTCTATTTGATACCTATTTTCATCCATCTTATTTTCTATTTGAAACTTATTCTCATACATCTTCTTTTCCATGTGTGCACTATTTTCATTCATCTTCTTTTCCATCTGTGCACTATTTTCATTCATCTTATTTTCCAACTGTCCCATTTGGTGAAAAATATCTTCCTTTTCTTCTTCATTAGTGGTTGAGTTCTTTGGCTATTTATTTGGTGAAGAAAACTTTGGAGCACCCTTTGGAGACACGTGAAAAAATACTCTGTTTTTCCTCTTTATCGCAAATTATGGTTATCGTTCAGGAGTGAGCTCACTAAAAGGTTATAGGGTCTTGAGGATGAGTTTTAGGTGTTATATCTCTCTAATATACATGCAGGGTCGAAAAATAGTACTTTTCCAATATCTCAAGATGCTAACTAAGGAGGCTCAACCATACCCTTAGGCATACTACCCAACTACCCATGTATTAGAGAGTGGTCTACCCGAGTGTTGTTTTTGTTGTACTATAACAACAAAACAACCAAATAGTTTATCTAAGGCTAGTTTAAGGTATACCTAGGGGACTTCCTAAAGACCCAAAGGTACGTGGAAGTGATATTTTGTCTACAAGTACGATCTAATGTGGTACTACTAGAAAGGGTACCGACAGGGATTACAGTGGTTTCCAAGCATGTGAAACCATGTGTATTTCCTACATGTATTATTTCGCAACCACGTTTTACCCATTTAATGACAGATCTTGTGTTATTTAAAGATGTCAAAACACATCTCTAATTTTTTTTAAATGAGCTTTCTAACCACAGAAAAAAACTCTTAAAATCACCAGAAAATAACTTGTGCAAAAACCCTAAATTCCACAAGAAATATATCATAAACTATAATGATTCAAAATCTAAAACAATTCCCACATGTACTTCAATGTGTCAACTCAAGATTCATAAAATTTCAAAGTTCAAAACTTCACTGAAAAAAAGTTACAGCAAAAATGTAAAGATAATTGCTTTCGAGATTAGTCACAATCCTTGTCTTCCATGGATTATATCTATAAAATTATAGTGAACCATAAACTAAATTGTTTACCACCTATACTATGACATTTCTCCTTGGCCTCCAAAAAATTTCATTATCTGAAACTTCCCATCAAAAACAGTTATAGAGAAAATTCCAAGATAACTCATTTAAAACTGATTTCAAGATGATTAAAAAAACCCATCTTCCATGGGATATATTATCTTGTAAAGTATAAAGAAATATAACATGAATTTCTTATCATACGTCTGAAGCATCATAGAAAAAAAGTTATAGAGAAAATTCCAAGCTGACTCGCTTGAAACAACAAAACCTTAGGATATTTGCTCTTGATACCAAATGTTATGAACCAGTTGCCTTGAAAATTATAAAAAGTCAATGAATATAGTCCACTTCAAGGGGGAAACTTCCTTTTATAATATCTCCATTTCACAAGACAATATATGATGATCCTAAGACTAGATCTCTTTAGTATATATATGTAGGAGACAAAGGGTACAATTATAATGAAAGGTTCTATATGACCTACTAATATCACAAATAAACTAATAATGAATGCTTATTATGGCATTAACAAGAAATTTTATGTATAAAACTCATTTATTAACTTGTTAGAAAGCAAGTTCAATCATATGGAATCATAAGGCTATTTATAATAATACAAAAACGTTTGAATGCCCTATACCTAGATTTTGTTCACGACAACATCACCGGGAAATAGCACAATTAGTTCTTTGCACATTTCCCTTCAATGTATCATGTTAAACTACTTTGGTTTTGGAGTCAAGCAACAATACAATGAAATGCAATGGCCTATAATGGACTACATGGTCAACATTTAATTTAAGAAAAATATGCGTGGACTACAATGCACATGAAAATGCAACATTCTAAACACACCCCAAAAGTACTCAAAAAATATATTTCAACATAAAGAGAATGCACATAAAGTGCAAAATAATTTAATAAAAATATATACATTGAAGAGAAAAAATCAACTTCAAGGATTGTTAAAAATTGTGACAGAATTCATAAAAGTACTCAAATATAAATCCCAACAAATACATCAAGGAGTACACAATGAATCAACCCCACAACACATTAATCAATGCTTCAAATCTAGGATCCTTAATAAGGACATTATATTGTCTCCATGAAAACACAAACCATATAGCCAAAAAAATACCTAATGCCATCTCAACCAAAATTAACATTTTTTTGCATCCACACAAAACAATCCAATCATTCAAATTTACAATTGATTAAAAACCAAAGGAAACAAGCTACAACTACAAGAAAAATCATATCATTTGTTAAACAAGCAAAACCAAGCATATTGCAATTATTGTTTTTCATTATTGAGATACAAGCTAATCTTTAACCAAAAGAACAATTGTGAGCTCACTAAGAAACATTATGTTGAAATGTTATCTGAATCATATCTTAAAGGAAAATAAATGGATGGTTGCCTAGTAAACCCTATAAATGCATATACCTCAAACAACTACCCAAATTCTGACCCACTAGGAAGGAGAACATCCTAGAACAAAATTTAGTTCAATATCAAATTATACACATGCAGTGAGACACTACAACCATCT
>ML777192.1:581510-598632 GCA_009831015.1 Picea engelmannii
TATACTTCCACAAGTTAAATAATTTATTTCTTCTTTACAATTTAAAACCATGGATTTTAATTAAATTATTACTCTCTTCATTTTACCCCATAAATTTATGAAGACTAAAACTATTACTTAAGTGGTTTTTAGTCTAAATTTTTATTTTTATTTTTATAGGGTCTTTGTCTTAAGGTTAAACAAAATTTTACCCTAGAGAAGTTTTAGACTTAGATTTAGATTCTGAACTGGGCGACAATTATTTAGGGAAGTTGTTTAAGAATTTCTTAATGTGTTAAAAGTCTTAGGGCCATCTAGGTTTGTTCCTTCATCAACATCAATGCGACGTGCCCTTCAAGACGCACCACATACTTCAAGGTGTCACTCGTCTCATTCATTTCTTTTGTGCGACGTGCCCTTCAGGATGCACCACGTGCTCCAAAGGTGCCACTCGCTTCTTGTGTTTCTTTTGCGCGACGTTCCCTTCAGGATGCACCACGTGCTCCAAGGGTGCCACTCGCCAACTTGACTGATTGGTAGATATCAATAACCCCTGGAGTCAACACTCCGCCAGGTGAACTTGTGGGAGACTAAGGGCTTCTAAGTAATAAGGCCCCCACCTTATTGCACGCCCCTTAGAGTCATTGTGAGCAACTGTTGCAGTCTGCCCTCACGGCATCGTGGATCCTCTCGAACTAGGTAATCGTTAACCTATAGTTTGATCCACGATGGGAGTGCTAGTAGGCTGTGGAAGGGCTGTTGTCCACACTTCTCCCTCAACCTCTCTGGAAATCGTGTGTGGCCCCTTTACTCCTTATGTGATTCTGGTCGGCAAGCTATCATCAGCCTGCATCATCAACAATCGTGTCAGAACATGTCCACATCATATCATCAAATCAATGTAATATCACAGTAAATAAATCAACCCAAATAGCACACTCCCTGACTCAATCCGGAGTCCAAGGGGTTCCATCAATGCCTCTGCATCCTCAAGGTCCAAAACCCTGCACACTCAGTAAAACCAAGTCAATAGCACCTGTCTATGTCAAAGCAGTAGAACATCATGTCATCTATCATAACGCAACAAAATCAAGGACAAGAGTTTTAATATCATAATAGTCCAGATCACTTGCCAGCAAGTGTCCTCAAAGAATAAGTTTTCTCAGTGCGCCAGAGTGGAATGTTACATACACCCCCTCTTGGTCTAAACTTCGTCTCGAAGTTTCATAGTATAAATGCCGAAATAAATGTATCACAATATCATAAGTCTATCTATCAACCAAAAATGGAAACTGTTGGTGCATATCATATGCATCCTCCCAGGTCACCGAGTGCGGACTATAACTGTCCCACTGGACCTTGACCTGATCTATCATTCGACGTCGTAACTGTCGAATGCGATGATCTAATATGCAGACTGGCTCAGCCCTGAGCGCTCCCTCGTCCGATACCTTCAAGGAAATCATGTCAATCACATGTGTAGGATCACTAATAAAATGTCTCAAAACAAATACATGAGAAACATCGTGCATACGCCTCAAAGAATCAGGCAAGGCTAGTCGATAGGCCACGGGCCCCTTTCTTTCCACAATCTCGAAAGGTCCCACGAACCTAGGAGAGAGTTTATCTCCCTTTCCAAACTTGATCGAACTCTTATGCGGTTTAACCCGCAAGAAGACTCGATCACCGACCTCATAACTACGGTCGACTCGGTGTGCATCGGCATAACTCTTATGTCGATCCTATGCTTCTTTAATCCTTTGTCTTATGGTTTGCATTTGGTCTTCCATTTCTTGGATCGCTTCTGGTCCCACCAGGACCCTATCCTCAAGCCGATCCCAACTCAAGGGTGTCTGACACGGTCGCCCATAAAGGAACTCGAAGGGTGCCATCTTAATGGTGCTCTGGTAACTGTTGTTGTAAGCGAACTCTACTAGTGGCAAGAATTCTTTCCAACACTTTTGTTGGTCCATCACGTACATGTGCAACATGTCTTCCAAGGTTTGGTTTGTTCGTTCTGTCTGTTTGTCAGTCTCTGGGTGATACACAGTACTAAAGTTAAGTTGAGTTCCCAAGGCCTCTTGGAAACTCGTCTAAAATCATCCAGTAAACATTGATCCTCGATCGGATATAATCCTCTTCGGCACGCCATGCAGCCTCACAATATCACTAATGAAAAATCTCGCTATGTCAGGTGCCTGATACGTCGTATGCACAGGAATAAAGTGAGCACTCTTCGTTAGAGTGTCTACTACCACAAAAATTGAGTCATGTCTCATTGCCGTCAGTGGTAATCCCACAATAAAATCCATCAAAATGACCTCCCATTTTGATTCCGGAATGGCATGTGGTTGAAGTAATCCTGTTGGGTGTCTATGTTCAGCCTTTACCTGCTGACACTCTAGACATCTGGCCACATAGTTGACTATGTCGACCTTCATTACCTTCCAGAAGAATAAGGGCGTAAGGTCTACCCTCATCTTCGTGACTCTCGGGTGAGCCATGTAAACTGCTCTATGAGCCTCGCTCAGGATCAACATCCTCAACTCGTCGTTTGGCGGTACGTAAATCCTACTTCTAAACCTCAATAACCCATCGCTATCAAATGAAAATCCCTCATATCATCGTACCATCATGGTGTTTTGTCCGATAAAACCCTCGACCTCTTTGTGCCAGTCATCATCACGCTGTAAAGTGAGAATCTTCTCACGTAGATTCATCTGAAGAGGCAACATAGAAAATATGTGTGGCCTCCGACTCAAAGCATCCGCCACTCAGTTCATCGTTCCCTTTATGTAAGTAATCTCAAAGTCGTACTCACTAAGCAATTCTGACCAACGTCGTTGTCGCACGTTCAGGTCGCTTTGCGTAAAAATGTGTTGTAGTCCACAATGATCAGTATTTAGTTCAAATTTTCGTCCAACAAGGTAGTGTCTCCAAACCTTCAAGGCATATACGATGGCTAATAACTCCAAATCATGTGTCGCGTAGTTTTCCTCATGCCTTCTCAGTTTCCTCAAAATGTAAGCAATCACTCATCCGTCTTGCATCAAGACTCTGCCTAAACCTTCCTTGGATGCGTCTGTGCATACCAAGAAGTCCGCGTCCATGTCAGGGACCTTTAGTATCGGCGATGTGGTTAACAACTCCTTAAGCCTCCAAAATGCTTCTGTGCATTTCTCGGTCCAAACAAACTTCTTGTGTTTCTTCTTCAATTCCGTGATCGGATTTTCTATCTTCGAAAATCCCTCGACAAATCGTCGATAGTATCCTACTAAACCCATAAAGCTACACACTTGTGTGACATTCATTGGCGCAGGCCATTCCATAATAGCCTCAACCTTGGCTGGATCCACGGCGATACCTTCGTCGGAGATGACATGCCCTAAGTAGTGAATCCTCGATTGATAAAAAGAGCATTTGGACAGTTTCCCATACAATTTGTGCTCTCGCAGACACTGTAGTACCAAGCGCAAGTGCTCGTCATGCTCCTCCGTCGTCCGAGAGTAGATCAAAATATTGTCAATGAATACTTGGATGAACCTGTCCAAGTACTCGCGAAACACCCCATTCATCAAACTCATAAATACTCCTGGGGCATTTGGTAGTCCAAATGGAAAAACCGTAAACTCATGATGTCCAAATCTTGTCTTAAAGGCGGTCTTAGGGACGTCATCCTCCTTGATCCACAACTGGTGGTACCCTGATCGCAAATCGATCTTGGAGAAAACCGTCGCACCCTTCATTTGATCGAACAGATCATCAATTCTTGGTAAGGGATATTGATTCTTGATCGTAGCCTTGTTCAGTTGACGGTAGTCAATGTAAAGCCTCCATGATTCATCCTTCTTCCGGATGAAAATAACAGGTGCACCCCACGGTGACACACTAGGACGTATCAGTCCGAGGTCCAGCAACTCCTTCAGTTGCATTTTCAACTCTTGCAACTCCGGGGTTGACATCCGATAAGGCATTCTTGCTATCGGTTCCATCCCCGGTTTCAAGTCTATGGTAAACTCCAATTCCCTTTCCAGTGGCATCCCAGGTAACTCCTCTGGAAATACGTCTGCAAACTCCTTCACCACCGGAAGGTGTTCTACGCCTTCCGCTACTCCCTTTTCGTTTAGCGCAAGGATCGCATAAAGCTTGCACCCCTTGCACATACTCTTCTGTAACTGTAAGGAAGAGACGAACCTCAAGGAGACTCCCTGGTTCCATCCTACAATCACACGTCTCAACCATATATAAATAACAATGAAACCATGTATATACTACCAGGCATTATAACTATATCAGTGATTGTCATTGACTGAAAAATTATACAGCAATAATTTAAATGTGAATTTACCAATCCGAGCATCCTACTCTACCAAATAACGAGTGTACCTTTTTCCTTATCACCTGCCTCTAATGGCATCCGCGCTCTCTGTGCCACTCTCGCTCACCGACCGTCAAGACTACACCGGTACCTCCCAGCCAATGGTAGGGGTACTCTGCTTCCCCCTTAGCCCCCCGAGCCGCAAAGGGCCCACACACTATCCAGATGGTATGTCTAGCTCCCAGCTCAACTCGCAAGGCTGAGCTACCACTCCTATCCGAGCTGGGAAATCCCAACTCCTCACAAGTAATCATTCAAGTCACAATTTCGGCAGTATAACGTTACACTAACAATCGATCCCTTTCTTCCTCATCTTCCCTTTCTTTTATAGAGTTTTTAGAACCTCCAACTTTCCCTAAATCACATTTAAATTAAGTTTTAATAAAAAATTCTAAATATTCTCCTTCGCACAAGTGTCGTCCATCCCCCTCTTTCCTCCAATAATTATTTTCTTTAAATTTATTAATTGTCTCAATTCCCTCACCCACCTAGAGTTGCTCCTAAATTTACTCCTAGGTGTTCCTAGATTCCCTTACGGGTTTACATACTTTCCCTAAAATGAAGTTGCTAATTTAGTTCATTTTAGAAGGTTCTTAATTGCAGATTCCTTACTATGTTGACCTCTCTTTTTACCATAAGTTCCCCTCTTTCCCTTATTATGTTTCCCCCATTCCTTAGTTTCCTAATTTTTATTATCCCCTTCTTTCCCCTTTTATTAGAGCCAAAATGGCAGTTGCGCTATTTACTCTTTTCCCTTTATTATTAATTTAAAATCTTTTTATACTTCCACAAGTTAAATAATTTATTTCTTCTTTACAATTTAAAACCATGGATTTTAATTAAATTATTACTCTCTTCATTTTACCCCATAAATTTATGAAGACTAAAACTATTACTTAAGTGGTTTTTAGTCTAAATTTTTTTTTTTTTTTTATAGGGTCTTTGTCTTAAGGTTAAACAAAATTTTACCCTAGAGAAGTTTTAGACTTAGATTTAGATTATGAACTGGGCGACAATTATTTAGGGAAGTTGTTTAAGAATTTCTTAATGTGTTAAAAGTCTTAGGGCCATCTAGGTTTGTTCCTTCATCAACATCAATGCGACGTGCCCTTCAAGACGCACCACGTGCTCCAAGGTGCCACTCACCTCGTTCGTTTCTTTTGTGCGACGTGCCCTTCAGGATGCACCACATGCTCCAAGGGTGCCACTCGTTTCTTGTGTTTCTTTTGTGCGACGTGCTCTTCAGGATGCACCACATGCTCCAAGGGTGCCACTCACCAACTTGACTGATTGGTAGATATCAATAACCCCTGGAGTCAACACTCCGCCATGTGAACTTGTGGGAGACTAAGGGATTCTAAGGAATAAGGCCCCCGCCTTATTGTGCACCCCTTAGAGTCATCGTGAGCGACTGTCACAGTCTTCCCTCACGGCATCGTGGATCCTCTCGAACTAGGTAACCGTTAACCTACAGTTCGAGCCATGGCGGGAGTGCTAGTAGGTTGTGGCAAGGCTTTTGTCCACACCTCTCCCTCAACCTCTCTGGAAATCGTGTGTGTCCCCTTTACTCCTTATGTGAGTCTGGTCGGCAAGCTATCATCAGCCTGCATCATCAACAATCGTGTCAGAACATGTCCACATCATATCATCAAATCACTGTAATATCACAGTAAATAAATCAACCCAAATAGCACACTCCCTGACTCAATACAGAGTCCAAGGGGTTCCATCGATGCCTCTGCATCCTTAAGGTCCAAAACCCTACACACTCAGTAAAACCAAGTCAATAGCACATGTCTATGTCAAAGCAGTAAAACATCATGTCATCTATCATAACGCAACAAAATCAAGGACAAGAGTTTTAATATCATAATAGTCCAGATCACTTGCAAGCAAGTGTCCTCAAAGAATAAGTTTTCTCAGTGCACCAGAGTGGGATGTTACAAAGGGAAATTGTTGAAAAATGGGGAGCTCTCCACTCTCCCCATCCCTCGATTATTTAATGATCAACCATTTCAACATGGATAGGTGTGCAACCATTGGAAATTAGGTATGGTGAAGAATATGGGCACCTATATATTTAAGAGCATGGAGGGTCGACAGACATATGTGAGCTTTTCAACATGTACTTGTAGCCATGCTCGTGGTGGATGATAAACCTATGGGGGATGGATTTGGGATTTCTCGTGGTGGGAGTCAAGGTTAGTGTATCAGAGTCTAGGTAAGTGTGAGTGTCTTTTTCTCTGAGGTCTGATGGAGGGAGACTCTTTTATATCTATTTTCACTCGAGGAAGGAACCCCAAGATGGTCCAGGAGTATTGTAATGGTAGCAAAGGGAAGTGGGTCCTTCATCTCTATTTGACATCTTGTTGCATCTTTTCACATGTGTCATGAATGAGTGTGGGAAGTCTGGTGGTCAGTGCCTGGTAGGATTCTGGCTCGTTTTACTACTATGGAAGTCAATTCCTCTTTATTTCTTTGACAATAGGGGGGGAAGAAATGGCAGACGAAGATGCAAGGTAAATTAATCTCATTCTACGGTGACATGAGGATATCGGACAAGGGAAGAGTAGCGATATTTAGGTTTTCACTATGAAACTTCATGAGCTGGAGTAGGTAAGCAATTCTCATTTTGGAAATGTGTCTAGTATTCTTCTCAATTTCAACAATCATATAGACTCTATTGAGGCATAATGTAGTAGAATGAGGGTTCTTTTCATAACTCAACATGTGGAAAATGTGTCGTTGACTTCAACCAAAAATGGCACATGGAGCTTAGTGCAAGGAGATGAGGGAGAGGTAGAAACTAGACATCAAGTTCTGATGGAAATAGAATATGGAGTCAACCAACAAGTTGCAGAGGACTTGAAAGACCAAAGGATAACCAATATGGATGTATTATTGTATTGTATGCATATTAGGACAATTTATTCGACAATACACTAGCAAAAATACCTAGAATGATAGGACAATAGGCCCTTTTTTGTATGAAATTAGCTATATAAAACTATGTGGTGTTGAAGACCTCATGGAGGAATTTTCTAATCATTGATGTGTTTGCACAACTTGTTTTATTTATATATAATGAAAAAATCTTCAGCTTGGGTTTAAAAAAATGGACTACAAGGACAACATGTACTTAAAAAAAATATGCATTGACTACAATGAAAATGAAAATGCATCAATCTAAGCATGCACCAAAAGTACCTACAAAACAAATTGTAACGTAAAGAAAATGAATACAAAGTGCAAAAAATATAATAAAAATTATATAACCAATGGAAAAAAATCAACATTAAGGATTATTACAAATTGTAACATAATTAATAAAATTCAAATGTTTTAGGCAATAAGTTTTCATATGCCTTCTTGGACTTTAATTTCAAGTACCAACACATTGCATTTAATGAAGCACCAATAACAACAAAAAAACACAAAAATTATGATTTTGGACATTCAAGAACATTTTATAGATATGGATATCTTCTGTTCTTACAACCAAACAATCAAAACAAATGCATTCATCGCTTTCTTAGAATTATAGCAGGTAAAACAGGAGAGTAGACTCCATGGACAATACTACGAAAACTCTCAGCATATAATTCAAGCCAACCACACCCTAAATCACAATGGTGATAGCGAGCATAACCTTGGATACAAACCAAATCAACATAATCAACACTCCAATGGCCTCACTAGAAATCATTACAATCAATGTTCTAATGGAAAACAAAGTATCCTTCCTCAATAGACAATTATGTTCCAAATATAAACATTCTATGTAACAAACAGAAAGAAAAACAAAGAAACTAGGTCCTTATTTACAATTAAACCATGTTTGCTAAGTCAATAGACATGTAAACCCTCATTGATGTTAAGATTTTAATACTCCAAAACTTGATTCTAATATTATTCTAAGATTGACGACAAAAAGAGATTCACATACACCATCTCAACATACCCAATACCTATATGAAAAAAGCATTTTATGTTACCTCAAAACACTATAATTGAGTGAAGCACGAGATTAATTCTAGTGTATAAGGAAAACCACATGACACTATTTTGTGATTACAATTCCAATCGCAAATATTTACCCAACAAATTGAAAAATTCCTCGAAATAGTTATTGAATATTGAGAATAGCCATGGAACATGCTCAAATATTGCCCAAATATGGAATTTGTTTTCTAATTAGTGAATGCCCACTAACAAAAAGTTATGGTGCATTACAAGATATCTAATTTCCTGATGCTTGTAGTGACCATAAAATTACTATTACTATACTCTTTGCCCATATATCGCAAAAATATGTATAATGTAGATACACCATGTACAAATGTAGTAGCTAAAATCAATGATAGTACATTTTCTAGTGGTCAGAATTGATAGATAGTATGGATCAACATCTCATATAACCAAAAATATACAATATAGAAATGCCAACTCGAACCATAAGACTATAGGGAAATGTTACATTGCCCTAAAAGATAAACTATAAATACTACATAATGCACCCTAAATAACCTTGTTTCAACGTCATAAATTATTAGAATGTAGTAAGAATAATAAAGTGGAGTGTCTTACTATGTAGGTCAGACCACCCTAGAAACCACCAGAAAAATGAGAGTTGAAATTGAATTTTGACACAGCCTTTAGACTCGATTCTGGTAGGTACGGAAGTTGATGGGTAATCCAAAGCACAAATGAAAATACACGATATTTTTCCTCCACATACAATGATATTCCAATAGAAAACCATACAGAATGAACTACATTAACATTAACTATCAAAATAACAAAACCACTCAATATTTTATTACTTGAGGGTGACTAAAAAATTGTGGTTGTTATTGTCTCTGGAAAAACAAATGCTTATCCAAGGCTGACATCACTCATTGTAAAATTAGAATTGACGGAGCAACAAAAAATGAAAACTTGGTGATTCTAAAAAACAACCCCATTTACCACGAGGAAAAATAACAACTTTTTTTTCCAAATAAACTACAAGTTTTATTAAGTACCTGAAAAATCTGCAACTTAAAAGGTCCCCTGATGTAGCCCAATAAACACTCATATTCCAAAATTCTAGGAACAAAGGCAACAATCCCTCCAAAAATTCCAACACGATAGCCTTGAATTCATAAACCCAACCATATGGTTCAAGCAATACTACAAAAAAATCTCCAAAAAACACCACAAGGAAATCTAACAATGTAGTTCATGCAACAAATGTTGCATAAAAATGGTTGCAACACAAAAAACAGAGAAAACCCCACAACAACAAATCCTTTGTTGTGAAAAAACATAGAACAATGGAGAAGAACTTAATTAACAATAGAAGTAGAACTCTAATCAGCCACATGATATGTCAACGAATCCATTCAAACCCATATGCACTAGTTTCCAAGACTATAGTTTGACCTTTCCTTCCAAAAAAACTTCAACATGCATAGAAGTCGAACTGAATTGCAGAGCACTTTCTATTTATCTCTATAGAGCAAGGACAAACACATAATAATGGAGTCTAACCCAAGCAAGAACAAAACCAGAAGTTCAATAATAGTGAACAAAATGAAACTTGAATTCCACCCTATATACCAAGAGTATACATGTTTCCAATTAAGCCTCCATTGCGGACAAACTCAAAATCGAGAAGTTGAACTTAAGAAACAACAAAACTAGAACCCAAACACTAATAACAAAACAAAACCACAATAGCAAGCAAGAAAATTCCCACTCCCAAGCAGTAAAAGCAACATTTAGTGAACACAACCAACAATTAATTGAAGGCATTAAACATTGCATTACTCCCACACAATATACATCATCACCACCATGTCGTAGGATGCAAATCCAGCCTAGAGATCCAATTAACAATAGAACTAGAACTCCAATTATCCACATGACATATCAACCAATGTATTAAAGCTCATATGCACTAATCTCATCCCAAAAATTCCAACACGCACAACAAACAACTAAAATGCACAACAATTACTATATATACATGTGTCACATAAAGGTGTTTTTTAATAAATCTAATCATACCTTATACAATAGTAAACTTCATTTTATAAATATTCCACTAAACCACTTTTTGTTCTCCCCATATCAATTGAAGACAAGGTGGACGTAAGACAAGCTCATAAAGTTATGTTAAGTGATTAAATTGATGGTTTTTTCCACTGGTATAAAGTTATAAAGGTTATGAATTTCAAACTTAAAAAGGTAATTTATATTTTATTGTCGACTTAATGAAAGTGAACTTATGTAACCTTGATGCAATTTAAGCTTAGGAAGGAAACAAATTGTCTTTTTTTGGTTTTCTATTACTAGAATCTAGCTAACAATCTTTACCAAATTTCAAATTTTGGATATTGAAATTGTTGCTTTTAATGTAAAAATGAATTCCACGCTCTCAAAATACTCCTATTGCAACTCGGTTTTGTGACAATCCCATCAATACAAAATTATTCTTACAGGATTTTAGGACAAAAATGTGAATTTTCCTTCGCGTTATTTTGCGCAGTTGGAAAAAGTTCAATCTGTAACACATTTAAACTACATCAATATGTTATGAGGCAACCCAAGCTAGTCAATGTGATTGTAGATATTTGTCACCGATCCACCACATTGGTCCTCCAATCCAAGCATTACTAGGAATAAAATGACTAGTTTTGAAGAAACAAACCATAGATAATTTCTATGATTGTAGTTTAAAAAATAAACTTCAATGACAAGAACACCTCCTCATAGGTCATCATGGTTATTAGGCTCAACAAGGCTCACAAGTATCAGATTAAGTGATTCAAAACTAATCATATATTGGACAAATGAGATAAATAAAATTAACAACCTAGTGTTGATCCCAATCATGAACAAGATTTCAAAGGAAGGAATATTGTCAAAATAATATTAAGAAGCGGGAATACCTTCTAGAAAATGTTTAAATTTTATATTGATACTCGACCTGAAGAAAGACAAAAAAATTAGTATATTTAGAAATTATAGTTTTATGTTGTAACCAACCTTCTAGTCAAATGTAAAAAAATTTGCTATGATTTTTTGGTGTAGGCACAGGTAGGACAAAAAAATGCCTAGGGAAGATTGTAATAATTAGTAAAAAAAACTCTTCGAAATTTTGTTGTAGGTGGTAGCATAAAATTTTATCTTTGAAAGTGTTCTAAAGACAAGATGATGTATACTCTGATATCTCTCTTTGAAATATGAAATATAATGTTGTTTTCATGAAAAAGTTTCAAATTAAGTGGTTGTAGGAAGGGGAGAAGTGAGTCATAAAGGCCCATGACCTTCGGATGCCATGTCCCTCACCGGAATAGTCCTCGCACCCGCATTGTACATACCCTACATAGATCCTACAATATTTTTAAGGGAATTTGGGGATACTTTTCTAACTCAACACTTGAAGAGAGGGACGATATTGGAACTGGGAGATTCATTTTCAAAAAACATCTTCTATTGTCTTTGCTCATAAGTGATGACACTTTAGATGAAGTTTAAGCCTTTCAATATTTTATACATGGGGATTTTTTTGACTTTAGATAGCCTATATATTATTTTGCACGAATTAGAATCTATGAAAGAAGTGCATTCACCATAGTCGCACAAATATTATCTGCAATGGCTATTAGAATAGGACTAAGATACACCAAGGATTTTCCTATTGGATTATGTGAAAGAGATCTTGTAATCACCTAAAAAACAATTCCATTTATTTTCCAACACAATCATTTATGAAAAAAGGTTTTGGTCTTAAATCATTTATCATGGTTACCTCTCCAACATAGTGATGGAGATTTCATGGACTTGTTCCTAAGTGGTTCATGTTCTCATAATGATATATTTCCTTTCATGCATCAAATATCATTAGTTTTTATTCTGCAAATTGATATTCTTTTAACTTTGTGTGCCCAAGGAGAATAGTATGAAGTATGATTTGTTCCCTTAACTACATTTATTTCAAGCATATTTTTCTTTGATACCATCAATTTCACACTTGCATTTCTCAAAATATGGCCTCAATCTAACCTCTAGAAAATAGGAGTTACAAGTGAAAAGTCATTTTTGGGTTCACTTAAGAGATAAAATAGTTTTTACACTGCAAAACCATAAACATTGATGTGTTCTAGCAATGATGTTAGTCTACAATTTTTTTTTGTCCTCGATTCTCTTTATTATGAAAGTGCATATCTTATAAGTTTCGTGCAACATCCATTCCTCAAAATTGCCAATCAAATGGTCCTTCAAACACCCTATTACAGTCCATATTTCGGGTCTTTTGTGTTTTTCATCATTAGAAATATGTTTACAAGATGATCGTAAGGGCAGTGGATGTTGTGCAATTTTTAAAATCACTATAAATACCTTTTTCAAGTTAACCAAAATCATCTTTCAACCACCATATAAAAAAGAAATAGCAATGAAAGGTCTATATATATTAAACACTCACTCTTTCAAAATAATAATACCATTTAACAATGGTCAAAATGAGAAAGAGAAATTTTATTGACACATACTAATAGAAATTAAGCAAAGAGACCTGTAATATCCCGGATTAGGCTAGTCTAGGAAACTTTGTTAATGTGTATGCATGATTAATTGTTTACAACATATAAATGAGCATACAAATAATAATGGTGACAAAAGATTGCAAAGATTATATTATGATATCTCTGTGGAGTACAAATGTCGAATGTGGTTGAATAAAATAAATCACTCGGCTAGATCAGTGACAAAAGGATCTTAGCCAGAATACAATAAGTAAACTAAAAAAAAGTACATGATACTAAAGGAATGTTGTGGGATCAATGGATGAGATGTAGAACCCGATGCAAGCAACGACAACTACTGCAAGTCTGGAAAGTTTTCCCCGATGGCTAGACCACTCAGATCGACCTAGAAACCATCCCAAACAATGTGCCTTGTTGTCCCTTTGAGCCCTCGTGACTGATCGGCCCTCTACTGGTATGTTTGGACCCCGGATGGATCCCATTGGGGAAATGTTCCCCTCCTGCTACTGGAAAATTGCGCCCTAGTGATTCCACCGTCGAAATCGGTTGATATCTATCTCAAACTGATCGCACTGGCCTACTGTGAAATGGGTATGAGGGATTTCCCTGGATTTTATCTGACGATCGCTCGAGAACCCCAAATGTGTCCTCCCCAAGTGCCACAACCTCAACGATTGAAAAAATGACCCCATATGATTTCTCCATCAGAATCTAATGATAAATCAGGAAAATTATGTGTCTTTCCTTCCTCTCAACTGGGTCAGAAGGGAATCTCTAGATTCTCCCTGGATGGGACAATTCGACTCAATATCTCCTCAGAAGATACACCCTCACCCTAACTAACTGCACCCTTGTTGTTGGAAACTGTATAACTACTACTGAAGACTGATGGAAGACCTATGTGATATCCCCAGTGACTAGGGTGTTTCTCTCAACACTGAAATCAACCATTGGTGTGTTCCTCTTGGAATCCACTGAGCTCTATCTCTTGAGATGTGCCTCTCTCCTCAATGACAATTCAATATCTTTCAATATCTGCATAAAATGAATTAGGTCACTTTAACTTCTCTTATAGATTCCCAAAACCCTAATTCATTATTGACTTCTAATTTTACCTCATTTGTTCTATTTTTAGCTCAAGTTGGCTTAAAAGCCCTTTTAGCCACTTTTAGCTCAATGTCACTTTCAAATTATAACACCCTTGGTTGGAATGACCTCTAGTAACCCTATTTACCCCTTTTTGGCCCTGACTATAGTCTAATGGGGTTGTTTAGATCACTAAGCCTCCTTTCTGGAGCTCCTATTTGGAAAAGGACATTACAGTCCTCCCTTCCCGAAATTGCTTGTCCTCAAGAAATACTAATCCAGGGTGTTGCAACACATGCTTTCTCTTCCAAGTAGAATCCTCTACTAGAAGCCCTCTCCATATGATCAAACACTCTATTATGACCCTCCTCCTAAGTTTATGCTCTCAAAACTATGGTACCTCCTCCGAAACCAACTCCAACTATCCCTCCTCATCCAATGAGGGAAGCTCCTTTGATATGTTGATGAATTGTCCCACCGCCTTCTTGAGGCAAGATATGTGGAACATATTATGAATATTGCTCCCCTATGGAAGCTCTAGCTCATAAGCAACCTCGCCTACCCGACGCATGATCCTATAAGGTCCATAGAATCTGGGCTTGATATTCTCGGCCCAACTCTTATTCATATATGATTGTTTGTAAGGTTGGAGTCTCAAGAAAACCAAATCCCCAACCTCAAAGTTGCACTCTATCGTGTGCCTTTCTGCACTCATCTTATGTTGATTCTGCGATGTCTGCAGGTTCTCTTTTAGCAATTTGAGAATCTCTCTGATCCAATCCTTGGCCTTGAGTGTTCTTCTCTCCCCGAAAACCAAGTCTAGCAAAGTGGGAGCATCATACCCGTACAATGATCATAAGGGTGTCATACAATTGGACATGTGGAAAGTGGTGTTGTAGCAATGCTCTCCTAAATGTAGCCACCTGATCCATGCTATATGTTGTGCACCCACATGGTTCCTCAAATACCCTTCAACCCACTTGTTGACGATCTCGATATTCCCATCTATCTGAGGGTGATAGTTGTTGTTGAGTGTCAACTCTATCCCCGCCAATCTAAACAAATCCCTCCAGAATGTCCCAATAAACTGTTTGTCCCTGTCACTAATGATGTTCCTCGACAACCCATGAAGTCCGAAGACCTCTCGGAAGAATAACTCAGGTACCTGAATTGTGTTGTACTCTGTCAGTATGGCATAGAAGTGAGCAAACTTGGTCAAGTTTTCGACCACTACATAAATGCAATCCTTACGTTGGACCTTGTGTAGGCATGTGATGAAGTCCATCGATATTCTCAACCATTTATGCCCCAGAATGGGAAGTGGATGAAGTAGCCCTGTGTTGGTTGTGGAGCCTGATTACCTTCCTGACTCAGAGGTCTTGTGTTTTTTTAGCCATGTTTATACCCCATGAAGACTTTACACCCCAGAAGTATGTACACTCTTCCACATGGGGGAGTGAAGAGGGGGGGTACCCCGTCTGAGGGGTCTGTGGGGGCTATCCCCCCAGCTAGGAGGTCTAGGGGCAAGTGGGCCCCCAACAGGGGTTCGAGGGCAGCATCCCCCAATGGGGGTTTGAGGGCGAAGCCCCCGAAGGAAAAATTGCCTTGTAAATGTATATTGTAATTTCATTGTAAATCTGGATTGTTCATTATAAGGTCGCAAATCTAATGATAGAGATTATGTTAGCAATTTTTGCCCTAGAAGGCAACCCTCTTTTTTGAGGGAAATGTATTGCAGCTATGGTGGATGGCAAATATTGTATTCTGAGATAGGATACTGTGAGAGAAAGAAGAGGAAGTTACAACAGGTTTGTTGTAGGTTGTATCCCTTCATATGCTAGATAATAATAAAGGAAGGACCTGGCAATTTTTCTGGTGGACATAGCCCACACTGGGTGAACCATGTAAATCTGTGTCTCTATTGTATTGTGTATCTTCTATGTTTTGTTTCCGCATTTGTTGTATTTTATTGCTCCACGGTCTTGTTTTTCTAACAATTGGTATCAAAGCGAAAGGTAACTTGCAGGAAAAGAGGGTTCCTGGTTCGAGTGGGAACAATGTCAGAAGATGGAAAGTTTAGGGTCAAGAAATTTAACAGCCAGAACCACCAGTCATGGAAGATGCAGATGGAAGACTATTTATATCAGAAGGATCTATTCCTACCATTGGGCGAAATTGCAAAGAAGTCGGCGGCTACAAAGGACAAAGAATGGGAGATTCTTGACAGAAAGCCTCTAGGAACGATACGACTGAGCCTGGCAGCGTCGGTGGCTTTCAATATTTCCAAAGAAAAGACAACGAAGGGATTGATGGACGCATTGGCCAAATTGTATGAAAAACCCTCAGCGTCCAATAAGGTATTTCTAATGAAGAGATTATTTAATATGAAGATTTCATAAGGTGGGTCTGTTGCAGATCATTTAAATGAATTTAATACGGTTACTAATCAACTAAGTTCCATAAAAGTGGACTTTGATGATGAGGTTAGGACTCTTTTAATCTTGTGCTCATTGCTAGAAAGTTGGAACGGCTTGGTCATGGTTGTAAGTAACTCTGTCTCTAGTTCAAATACTTTAAAATTTGATGATGTTGTCGGTGTTATCCTTAGTGAGGAAATGTGACGGAAAAGCATAGGTGAGACATCATGTAATGTGTTGAATATGGAGAACAGGGGAAGACAAAAGGATAGAGGAAAGGGCTCAGGGAACCGTGGGAATTCTAGGAAGGGAAGATCCAAATCCAGACTTGGAAAGATAGAGTGTTGGAATTGTGGGAAGAAAGGACATCTGAAGAAAGACTGCAGAGCTCCAAAGAAACAAAGATATGGACAGCAGGAGAGAAATCAGGAAGCAAATGTAACAGGTGATGTGCTACAAGATGCTTTGATTCTTTCTGTAGATAATATTTCTAAGTCTTGGTAGTAGATTCAGGGGCTTCATTTCATGCCACACCCCATAGGAAACATTTTCTAGATTATGTTCAAGGTGATTTTGGACAGGTTTATTTGGGTGACGATGCACCATGCAAAATTGTTGGAATGGGAAAGGTAAAAATAAAGAAATGCAATGGAAACCAATGGTTGTTGAAAGAGGTAAGACATGTTCCAGATTTAAGGAAAAATCTAATTTCAACAGGGCAGTTGGCA
>ML777192.1:626744-636800 GCA_009831015.1 Picea engelmannii
TCGCCTAGGACAAAGGCGGCGGAGTAGGGATCTCTCCGTCGAAAAGGAGAGTCGACGGTTCGAAATCGTCGGGTGGACTCGCGAAGCTCTGTGGATCGTTGGATCTGGAGGAGGAGCAAGGCAGTTAACCCTCAGGCAGCGAAAGAATTCCAGTTCCATCGCGCATCGGCGAATCGGGGTCGACGAGTGCCATAATCCCATGCACGTCGGACTCGCGAAGTGCGATCCCCCGATTTGATCGGGACCGTAAATTCCTGGAGGGACAGGTGGCACGAATCCGGAGTGTCGGAGATTCGGCACTCGGGGATTTCAGCAGCAAAGGACTCAGAGTCGTGGGTTCCGTGGTCCACGAAGTCCCGAAGGTGATGGAATAGAGTGGGACCCCGGAGACACAGTGGAGTCCAGGTGGCATGCTCGCATGACCTCGGAGTTTCGGCACTCGGGGAATAAATAGGTCGAGGTTCGCGCCCCAAGTGGAAATTTCCCGGGGTTGACCTTTGACCATCGGGACTTCGAAGTTCACTTCCCCGGGGACAGCATCATGGGTTTCGCGATCTCGCGAGGTCCGATCTCCCGAGAGCATGTGTGGAAAAGATCACCGAGTAAACTGTGGGTGGAACTCCCGAGAGGAGAGGAAGAGCTGAGTCTCTTTGGGCCGAGAGGGAGAGAAGGTCCTGGTAGAGCGACCGCCTGCTGAGAGGCGAGGTAACGCGTCAGAGATGATTTGGTTACAAAGATTTATGGAGGAATTGGGAAATAAGTAGGAGAATAGCAGGTTGTACTATGATAGTGAGAGTGCAATTCATCTTGCAAAGAACTCAGCCTTCCATTCGAAGAATAAGCATATACAGTTGAGGTACCACTTCATACGATCTACCTTGGAAGATGGACATTTGAAGTTGGAAAAGATACACACTAGGCAAAATCCTGCAGATATGTTAACAAAGGGAGTAACTAGAGAGAAATTGAGTTCCTACTCAGTTTCAGTTGGTCTTCAAGAATGAAGATGTAGATGAGAAATTTGCCAGGTCCAAGAAGGTTCATATTCCAACATATACAACAGTGGTGGAGTTGTTGAGATCAGTCTCCAAGTGGGAGATTGTTGGTTGTGGAGCCTAATTACCTTCCTGACTAAGAGGTCTTGTGTTTTTTTAGCCGTGTTTATACCCCATGAAAACTGTACACCCCAGAAGTATGTACACTCTTCCATGCGGGGGAGTACAGAGTGGGGGTACCCCCTCTGCAGGGTCTGGGGGGGCTATCCCCCCGGCTGGGGGGTCTGGGAGCAAGCAGGCCCCCAGCAAGGGTTTGGGGGCAGCGTCCCCCGAAGGAAAAACTGCCTTGTAAATGTATATTGTAATTTCATTGTAAATCGGGACCGTTCATTATAAGGTCACAGATCTAATGATAGAGATTATGTTAGGTTTTTTTTCCCTAGAAGAAAACCCTCTTTTATGAGGTAAATGTATTGCGGCTATGGTGGATGGCAAATATTGTATTCTGAGATAGGAGACTGTGAGAGAAAGAAGAGGAAGTTACAGTGGGTTTGTTGTAGGTTGTATCCCTTCATATGTTGGATAATAATAAAGGAAGGACCTGGAAATTTCTCTGGTGGATGTAGCCCACATTGGGTGAACCACAAAAATTTGTGTCTCTATTGTATTGTGTATCTTCTATGTTTTGTTTCCGCATTTGTTTTATTTTATTGCTCCACGGTCCTGTTTTTCTAACACCCTGCTGGAAGCATATTCTCCAACTTGTTCTGCTGACAATTCACACACTCACTGATGTACCTCATAATGTCCTATTTGAGGCCCTTCCATGAGAACCTCTCCCTAATCTTTCTATAGGTTTTGAATGCTAGTGGTGAATCACAAACTGTTGCGAGGATCTTCTTCTTAAGCCCTAAATCTGGTACTAAGTAGATTTTGTCCTTGTATAATATGGCGTCATCAATGACCATGTACCTGTCATCTTGAATCTATCCATCCACAACCTCACAAGTGAACTTTTTCTTGGAATATTCCACTAACAAGTGGGATTTCCAATCTGTTGAAATCTCCATCAAATAACATGCCACAGATCTCCTATATAGCGCGTTGGCCACAATGTTCTTCTTCCCTTTGACATAATCTATGTCAAAGTAGAAGGCATGCACCTTCATCACCCATTTTTGTTGGCTCTCACTGAGATCCTTCTGCTCAAGGAAATACTTTAAGTTGTTGTGATTTGTTTTGACCATGAATTTGTTTCCCACCAAATATTGCCTCAATTTGGTCAAGAAATGCATGATTTCCAGCATTTCCTTGTCATAAATGGAGTACAAATTCTTGGTTTGGCTGAGCTTCCTACTCTAGAATACAATGGGGTTACCTCACTGCATCAAAACCGCCCTGATATCCTCGTCGGATGCATCACACTCTAGTACAAATCGTAATGTGAAGTCTAGTAATGCTAACACTGGACATGTGCCCATGACTTCCTTCATGTGATCAAAGGATTTATGTGATTCATCGGTCCAGATGAAATCCCCATGCTTGGTGAGATCCATTAGTGGTGCTCCAAGATGAGAAAAAAACTTGACAACCCACCTGTAATAGTTGCATAACCCAAAGAAGCTCCTCAACTCTGTCACATTCTTAGGCGTTGGCCAATCCAGAATGGCCATGATCTTCTCTTGGTGTACTTGTACCCTCTGTGCACTAATGATGTTGCCTAAATAAAGTAGCTATGTCATACCAAACTCACACTTAGACTATTTGGCATATAGTGACTGCGCCTCCATGATGCTTAATACCTCATCCAAGTACCTCATATGCTCATGCCATGTCTTGTTGTAGACCAAGATGTCATTGAAGAAAACCAAGACTGGTTTCCTCAATTGATCCCTAAATATGTAGTTCATGCAAGACTGAAATGTAGTCAGTGCATTGGTTAGCCCAAATGGCATAACCAGAAACTTAAAATGAGCAAAGTGACATTGAAATGTCATCTTCTCTATGTCCTGCTCTTAGATGTTGATCTGATGATACCCAGAGCATAGATCAATATTCGAGAAGAAAATTTCCCCATGTAGTTCATCCATCAACTCGTCAATGTGAGGGATATGGTACTGGTTATTGATGGTTTTCTTGTTCAAGGCTCGGTAATCAATGCAAATCCTCATGGTACCATCCTTATTCAAAACTAAGACAATTGAAAAAGTGAATGGGTTGTTGCTAGGTCTGATGTGTCCCATCGCTAGAAATTCCTTAATTGCTTTCTTTATCTCCTCCTTGAACCTCCTAGGATGATGGTAGGGTGGTGTGATCATAGGTTTGTCCCCCTCCTCCAACTCAATGGTGTGCTCAAACCCCCTGTCAGGTGGTCTCCCTAGTGGAATCAAACCAAAAACATGTTGATTTCATCCCAACAAGTTCTTGATCTCTGTTTGATATTGTTATCGACCCTCCGAATTCTTTCGCATAGTGATCAAGAACTTTGTGGCATATGCTACCTCCCCATGTCTAAATATCCTCTCCGTCCTTTTGGTTGAAACTATATTGGGTGCTCATGTCGACATGCCTCTCATATTAACCCTCTTAATGTCATTATCTTTGAACCCCATCTCCAAGGTTTGGTAGTTGGTGGTGTTTTTTCCCAATGTGATCAACCACTGGACTCCCAACACCACATCTATGTGAGATAGGTCAAAAAATGTGTCTCTCACAGTGTAGTTGCCTAACTTTATTTCCAAGTCTGGAACTTTGTACAGACACTCCACTATATGGCCATCTGCTACTGCAACATCCAAACCTGCAAACTCCTTTGTCTGAAGTGCCTGTCTTGATACCAATGAAGAAATAATGAAGTTGTGGGTGGCCCCACCATCTATCAGGGTGATTGCCCATTGTCCCTGAGTATTCCCTCTGATCCAGAGGGTATCATACCTAGGAACACCAGAAAGGGTCGGTATGACTCCTCCCTTTGCTAGTTTTCATCTGTTAGCCTGCTCATGAGGCTGTGGAACTATCGGTGGGTGGGTCCTTACTAGTGTCGGTGGTCTACGGGGAGGTTTCTCCTTTGCCTATGGTTGATCCTTCTCTGAGCTAGTGTATCCACTACCATGCTCCTCCTCCTCACTGTCCACATTGTCTACTTCCACCTCAATATAATGAATTTGTCCCTTGCTTATCCACCTATGGCCTGGGACCCAAGGGTCTTTGCAGGTGAATCAAATCTTCTTCCTCCTAAGCTCTCACCTCATCTCATCATCTAGCTTCCCCTTTCCCTTCCATTCTCTCTGGAATGGCTTCCTCTCTCAGTCCCTCTGTGGTATGAAGGGTTTGGAAAAGGGTTTATTCTTCGGTGTTGAGTCTGCCAAATCTCGAGTGCATAAGATGGCATCCTACAAGGTGTGAGGCCTGTATTACTTCACCCATCCTCTCAAGGATTCTATGAGCCCCTCTGTGAGTAACATGATCATCCTAGGCTCGGATATATCTGTCACTGTCATTTCCACCTACTGAAACTCTATGATGAATGCCTTTGTTGTGCCAGTTTGCCTCAACTGGGCTAGATCCCTGAAATGGATCTTTGGATCCCTCCTATCAAACTTGTCCATGAGTCTCTCTGTGAACTCCTTGCAGGAGGTGATGTGATTGTGTCCCAACATCACCAGTCCATGATGCCACCACTTGTGTGCCTCACCCTCCAAGTGTAGGGCAGTGAAACTCATGGATTTTTTCTTGGTAATCTAGTTGAGATTTTAGTACATGTCTAGCTTTTGTACCCAAGCTATGGATGTGCATTTGGACGATCCATCAAAAGAAGCTATAGTCAGTTTACCAATTTTTCAGATGAAATCAATGTTATGTCCATGTTGTTGTTGTTGTCCTCCTCTCTGAATCTCTCTGGGGCAGTTCCTAAGTCTGAGTCCATAATAATCAACTAGGGTCATGTCCTGATGCAAGTCATGTCCCAATGCTACATATTCTCTCATGTACTTTGCAATGTCCTCCACCTGAGTGGGTGGCCTCTGTGATATCGGTTGTTCTGTTGTTGTTGGGGTTTCCCTCTGCAAACAGGGGAACAATCGATTGGGAATAATACTCGAAGAGGTGTATGTGTGAGTAGGTGACCGGGGTCTACTACCTACCCATGAGTTCCCCTATGATGCTTGTGGGGATTGTGTGCCCACTATAGCCAATCTATCAACCATCTATGCCAAGCACTGAGTCATGGGCTACTGACTGGCTACCAGATTGTTGAGTACATGCATGAAGTTTTCCTCTCGTTCCATGGGGCCCTTACCAATGCCCTCTGGTCTCTCATATATGTCTCCTAACATCCACTCTGCCTCATGTTCAACCCCACACTCTTCCCTTCTCTCTGCTTCCTTGTGTACCTCTTCCTCTTCCTCTGAACTAGGAGGAAAAGGGGGAAAATCAGATCTAGGTCTTCCATCCTTGCATATGTTGTAAGTGACATATTCATCACCTACGTGCTCACAACCACCTGGGTCCTCTGTTGCACTCATCATCTTTATTCATAGGCTGGCAGGACTAAAGCTCGGATACCACTATAATATCCCAAATTTGTCTAGTTTGGGAAACTTTGTTAATGTGTATGTATGATTAATTGTTTATAGCATATAAATGAGCATAGAAATAATAATGGCGACAAAAGAATGCAAAGATTATATTATGATATATATGCGGAGTACAAATGTCGAATGTGGTTGAATAAAATAAATCACTCGACAGATCAGTGAAAAATGGATCTTAATCGAAATACAATAAGTAAACTAAAACAATAGTACCTGATATTGAAGGAATGTTGCGGGATCAATGGATGAGATGTAGAATCTTCTACAAGCTATGGCAACTCATACAACAACTGTTGCAAGTTTGGAAAGTTCACCCTGGTGGCTAGACCTCTCGGATTGGCCTGGAAACTATCCCAAAAAGTGCACCTTATTGTCCCTCTCATCCCTAGTGATTGTTCGGCCCTTTGCTGGTATGTACGGACCCTGGATGGATCCCTTGGGGAAATGCACCTGCTCTACTACTCGAAAATTGTTCCCTAGTGATTCCATCGTCGGAATCAGATGATATGTATCTCAAACTGATTACCCTGACCTACAATGAAATGGGTCGGAAATATTTCCCTGGATATGATCTGATGATCGCTCAGGAACCCCAAATGTGTCCTCCCCAACTATCACAACCTCAATGGCTAGACAAAGCACTCCATATGCTTTCTCCGTCGGAATCTAATGAGAAACGGACAAAATATGTGCCTTGCCTTCCTCTCAACTCGTTCGAAAGGGAATCTCTTGATTCTCCCTGGATGGGACAAGTCGACTCAATATCTCCTTAGAAGTTGCACCCTCACGCTAACTTAGCGTACCCTTGCTATTGGAAACTGTATAATTGTTGTTGAATACTGATGGAAGCCCTGTGTGATCTCCCCAGTGACTAGGGTGTGTCTCTCAACACTGAAATCAACCACTGGTGTGTTCCTCCTAGAATCCACTAAGCTCTCTCTCCTGAGATGTGCCTCTCTCCTCAATGACAAGTCAATATCTGCATAAAATGAATTAGGTCTCTTTACCTTCTCTTATAGCTTCCTGAAACCCTAATTTGTTGTTGACTTCTAATTTTATCTCATATGTTCTATTTTTAGCTCAAGTTGGCTTAAAAGAGCTTTTAGCCACTTTTAGCTCAATGTCACTTTCAAATTATAACACCCTTGGTTGGAATAACCTCTAGTAACCCTGTTTACCCCTTTCTAGCCTTGTCTATAGTCTAAAGGTTTGTTTAGACCACTAACCCTCCTTTCTATAGCTCCTATTTGGAAAGGGACATTACAAGACTATAAACAAAGACATTATAGAACACCCTATTCACAATCCAATATGCATTCAACAAAAACATGACATTTAGCATTGAAATCTTAGAGTTAACAAAAAAAAAATTGCTTTCCAATGGAATACAACTATGCTTACAAGTACATACATATTGATACATAATGTGTTATGTCCATGTGAACCTTGCAATGGTGCCAAGAAATGTATGTAATACATGGTCCCCCTAATAAATGCAAGAATTTAAATCATTACTTTGAGGACATAGATGCAAAGACCATGAAAATCTTAAGCATGCCAACAATTCTATCCTACATGTTTTGAATCTTAAACTCTCGGTACAAGGTGCAATAAGACCATATTTTCCTACAATAATATAAAAGATGAAGGGATTCGCAATTGTTTAGAAAATACAAATGATCGTTAAAGTGATAAATAACAATAACATAAACTTACTACAATGGTGAAAATTGTAATTATCAATAAAAAACTATATCATCTTCAATAATCATACATGAGTTCCAGTGATCCAATGTCACAACGAAAATATCATGTGATTTCCCTTTGAACAATTTGAAGTAAGCATTCAACCTTAAAATCCTCAACAATCATTCATAAAATTATTAGTACAAATTTGAACAATCTAAAATTAAAATTTCTACTATCTTTGTTACAACAATTTGAGTAATCAAGAATTCAAATTTGATCAATTGTTAATCACAATTCCAACAATTATTAGTACAACTATATCTAACCAATCATTAATTACAATTTAGACTCAACATTTTCAACAATCTTCCTTACCAAAATTTGAGCAACATTTTGGACAATCCTCCAATAACTAAGAATTGCAGAGTGTGCATATCATATTAAATGTCCAAACAAATATTTATCATTCGACTGTAAGAAAAGAACCCATAAATCTTGATCCACCAAGACAAAGAATGATTCAAGGATAAGAGATAAAGTTGAGACATAAGGGATGTCTAAGTAAAAGAAGAAAGCTTTAGGTAGGAGAAAAACCTCAAATGAATGATTGAGAAATGGTAGTGGAATTTCATCAACCCACAAGCAATCATGTAAGAAGAGTTCAATGCACTGAGGTACCTCATGTTGTCAATGTAGGAAACAACCATTCTAGTAATTTCATGAAGAGATCGTCCATAAGGATAAGAAATACTATTAACACTACTTTGGACTAGAATCACATACTTGTGACCCAACTCACATTAACCAATTACAATAAATGTCATAAATATGTTATGATTGGAGAAAAACGTGTAGAGTAGTACATTCAGAAGATTGAAATGTCGTTAAGGAAGAGTAAATTGGTGACATAGCAGGAAGTACCAACATTTATAGCTTTGATGTTTCTAGTTCCAATGGCCACCTAAAGAGATCTACTAAGGCCTTCTGTAACAATGAGAAATATTAGATGGTGGAGTGGAAAACCCTATATGATCCCTCTTTCGAACATAAAGAAGGGAGAGGAAACACTGTTTATTAGAATTACAAAATATATTGAGCTAATACAACTCATTACCCAAGTAACAAAACCATGTTAGAAGCCAAGATGAATAAGGATGATTCTAATGAAAAGCCAACTCATGCTATCAAATTCTTTGGAGAGGTCCACCTTCAAGTATAAGACCTTTAGGTTCCTGGACTTTATTGAGTGATCACTCTCCTGTGCTAACCCTTACTTCCTAGTGAATTTTCCCCCTTCCAAAAATCAAAAGTGTTATAGAGAGATCTAATGAGAGATAATTCCTTTCGTCCTCTTGGCTATAAATTTGGATATAAATTTGAAAATGAAATTTCTTAAAGAGATTGTTCTAAAGTTATCAAAATGAGTTGGATTATCTATCTTCGGGATCAAATCTAAGACGGAAGTATTAAAAATTGCTAATACTTTCCTAGAGGTTCAATACACCTCAACTACTCATCGAGGGCCCTCTTCAATGAAATCAAATAAATTCATAAAAAAAAAATTGACTAGGAGGCCATTTGGCCCTAGGGTTTTGTCCTTTTTGAAGTTATGGAGGGTTCATAAAATATCCTCTTTCATGACATCAACCATTAATTCTTGGTTACCTTCAGGGTTAACAAATCTTGCACAGAAACTATCAGTCAGATCGTTGTAGTTATCATTGCTTTTGAATCTTCTTTAAAAAGAGGTTGAAAATAGTTTACTCCTTATGATGCGATTTCAGATAAGTTGGTAGCCATGGTTCGGAGAAGTTGGCAACCATGGTTCCTATTATTGGTATACCTATGGAAAAATTTAGTACTTTCATTCCTTGCGTGGAACAATATATCTCTTCTCTTAATTCTCCATTATTTCTCCTTGTCAAGAAGGATATGCCTTTTTTTTTTATCTCCGGGGAATTTAATCTCCTCCTTTTGGTTCTTTGTAAGGAAACCAAACCCTTCTTTGTTATGGCAGGAGTGTTGATATTATTTATCTTCTCTTAATATCCTATCATCCTTTTTTTTCTAAATGGTTGAATTAATTGCCATCTTCTTTGTGACATACCCCAAATCACTACTATTTTTTTTTCCTTTATTTATTTATTTTCCGTGTTTGTCCCTACATGGTAGAAAACCTTAGTAATTCATGCATTACAGTCTAATATTGTACTTAGTTCAAAAGATTATTTTTTTGAGATGAACTAAGGTAAAGATGTACCTAAGTATTAGATGCATCCATGTGAAAGAGAAATATGATATTTTCCAATAGCATTGTTTTCTAAAAATTTATGGACAAGATCTTAAGACTAAACCACATATATAATTGAACTTCGTCATCCCTTTGTTTAATAGGAAAGGTAATTACATTCCTAATGTAAAATTGGGTTCTTCTCAACACTTTACCTGTTACCATATTCTCTTCTTAGAATTGTATAGTTTAGGATAGTCAAAATCAACATAAGCCCAAAAGCATTTTCTACAAAACGATGACTATCTTCACTGTAAATTCTAACCTTGTACAATGTCTACTGTCAACGGATATTCAGAAAAGAACAGAAAATATACAATGGCAAATACAAACATTACACAGAGATTTTTCCCCTGGAAACCCAACTCGGGAAAACCAGCATATATTATATTCATTCATTGTGTTACATTGTTTACAATACAATATACATATAGGAGCCAGCGGCATCCAAAACCCTAACCCAATGACCTGGATTAGTCCAAAACCCTAA
>ML777192.1:649742-674219 GCA_009831015.1 Picea engelmannii
GACCTGAAAATAACATACCTTAGAACACATCACCAAAAGACTTCATCCTCCCTTGAAATCTGGCCTTCTTTTCTTCTTATTACCTCTGAAATTCGACTTGTATCAAATGAATGTATAATGATGTTTATTTATACCATTTATGTAACTTCCTTTTAACATTAGGGCCAACCTGACACTTTCTTATTTTGTAATTCTTTTCTTTAATTATTTTCAGGGCCTACATGTACTTCCTTCTTCAATTCACTTTGTCATCTTCAAAAATTCATTTTTCCTCAACCATGAGGATCCACGTGACGTTCCACATACCATCGAAAACAACATGATGTATATTATCCATCCATGGGTGTTGTATCTACATGTGCATTTTTCTTCATGTCCAAATACCTTCATCAATCTTGCAGTCCAAAACCCATGACTAGGGTTGACATCAATGACAACAACCAATCTTCCAACAACACTCTCGTTGTGACCTAAATTGTAGGTTAACAATTACCTAGTTCGAGAGTTCCATGATGTCGTGAGGGCAGATTGAAGCATACGCTCATGAGGAAATCTAAGGGGCACATAATAAGGCATAATCCTTATTCCTTAGAAGCCTTTAGTATCTCACAAGGTCGACCAAGTGGAGTGTTTACTCCATTGTCTGACAAAATTCCAAAACTATTCAAAGGTGAGTGGCACCCTTGGAGCACAACGGTGCGTCTTGAAGGGCACGTCGCATAATAAAATTTTGAGTCAATAAAAGTCTAGATGGCCTATAAAACAAAATAAAAAATGTTGAGACATTGTTATAATATAATGGTTAATTAATCATTAAATTATAAGCTAAGAAATCTAAACTAAGAAGTCTAGGCCTAAGTCTAAGTCTAAGTCTAAATAAAGGACTAAATAAAACATTAAATAAGTTAAGAAATTTGAGATAATCAAACTCTAGGAAGAGAGGGAATAAAAACAAATTAAAGGTTGAGTAAAATGCACATGTGTGCATGAAAATAATAAAAGGTATTTATAAATAAATAGAAATTAAAACATGAGAGAATAGGGTGCCCACGTAGAGTAGCATCTTGAATCAATCTACCACTAATCCTAACTAAAAGAAGACACTTAATCTAACTCAAACTAAGATCTAGTTAGGGGACGCTCAATAAATGAGAAATTGGGGAACTAAGGGACAACTAAGAGCAAAAATAGGAACACATTGGGGAATGTGAGGGAAAAAGACATTTTAAATCAAATAAAAAGAGAAATTACATGTTCTACCTTGGGAGAGTGTGACACATGTATTGGGTGAATAATCCCTTAATTTAATTATGAAAAATGAATTAGTTGTGCATGAGGACAAGTGTCATTGAGAAATTTTATATAAAAGAATTAGAGAAGAGGGGAAAAGGATCTCACTTTTATTAGTACTATTATGCTCCCAAAACTTTTCTTGACTAAGTTTTAATTGTGAGATTTGGGTTCCAAATCTTGGAAGGAATGGAAGCTCTTCCTTGCGAAGCAAGTTTTGGGTGCTATTCAATTTATGGTTTTTGTGTGTGGCCCATTTGCGACTCAGGGAGTTAAGGGGGAAGAAGAGTACCCCTAGCGTTGGTTGGGAGGTATGGGTGAAGTCATTGGATTAGTGGACGAAGGAGAAGGAGCATTGTGCAAAATTACCAACTAGAGATTAATCTTGTACCTTCTCGAATTTCTGGTTACTGTTAGTTATTTGTTATAATTAAATATTAAACTGAATTACCAATTGTATAGTTACTTGCTATATTGATTATTAAACCGAATTGCCGATTGTACAACTACTTGTTATATTGATTATTAAACTGAATTACCGATTGTACAGTTACTTGTTATATTGATTATTAAACTGAATTACCGATTGTAAATTGGACAAATTATTATTTAATAAAAGACTTATGAATCATAGATTAATTTATAGTCTACGTTGAGATATGAAGGTCGAGACACCTTCCTAATAGATTAGTAAATTGCATCATTAGCTAAATTCTTTATAAGTTCCATGCTTCTTCTGAATTGTTTTAAGGTCATATCGCAAAACTCTGCACTTCTATATATTTAAAATCAATTGATAATAATCAGTTTCTGGTAAGAGCTTCTCGGATACTTGATACAGAATTATACCTTAATCAATTCCAATACTTGAGTTTAAAATAAAAAGGAATTCTAGAGGACGAATCATAGCGATTCAGTCTGGATTCCATCGATTAGATCCTGTTAAACCTTCAATTTAATGATCTATGGTAATTATACCTGGTGTAATTAGTCAATCTATTATTTAGATCTCTTTGTTGAATGAAGTAGTGAAATTAAATATAAATTCAATAGACCATAATGTTTTCTTATCATCGAACTGAAATTGCATTGGTTTTTGCATTATAGATCGTGTTGAATGAAGATGTTGTTAAGAAAAATATTGAACCTATTTTAATATTCAATAATGACCGGCCTTGAGATTGCAGAATTCCTTTCTTATATTGTAATACTAGTGTTGAATTACAAACAATCTAAAGGTCAGATTATTGACAGTATTAACGTTAATCCTAAGCTACAAATCATCTTAACAATTTTACCTTCGGTTGGTCGTTGGGGTAAAATTCCTGAGAGAAATTTTGAAGAACGATCACCTTCTCATAATGTTAATAAACAGATGTATTAATTGAAAGGATGATCCGATAGGTGTATAGGCGGCGTTATATTAAAAATTATAATATATTTTACTCTGATATCTTGTACTGGGCGAAGTTAGCGATAGACATGAAACTGGGCCCTTACCTATGCAAATGCGCTATTACGTGGATACAAGAATCGTATTCGACAAGATATGTGGTGTTTTCTTATAATTAAGATTCTAGCATAGTAATTCTAAGAGGCCTCCCTGTGCATAAGTCGTTATTGATGAGTTTAGTTTTCGTTGAGTCGATTAATAAATGTAACATGATTAAGTAGAAAGATTGTATTCTTAGCAATCACTTCATTCATCGACGATTCTATCTTTACCTACTAGAAATTTTATTTTGGATTAAATTTTTGGTGAACCTCTTAGTAATCCTTACAATTATGTTGAAGTTTGAGTCTTTTTTATTTTCTCAAGTACAGTCTACCATCACACCATTGAGTTGAGAACTACTAATTTTCTTCTCTTAGATCGCTATTTTTTAAAGATTACAAATTCCCAACCGAAGACTATTACACTGATATTATCAGTTAATTCTTGATGATAGTTGTACCAATTTTTGACTTGTATGTGTTTCTATATTTGGTAGCCATTTCTAGAATGCTTACAATTCCAATACGAATAGTTCGAGTCTATAGATCAACTTGAGTATCCGATTAATCGAAATGCTTGAGGGTTTGAGTCCAATCTTTAGAAATTGTAAAATGTTTCGTTGCGTGAAAATGGTAATGATTATTAGAAATCTTGATACACAATCTTCCAAAATTTTAACCCAGTCTCTGTAACTACGTGAGTTTAGTTCTTAGAAATTTAAGCAATCCTCTGTGTTCCAAGCGTTGTCACAGGCACATCTGTTGAATCCTTCCTAAACCTTAACCACCACTAATTAGTAGTTCACGACAACTAAATAGGTTGCAATTGTCACTTATCATGTTTGGGATTATATTTGAATTGAATTTGAATTTTGGGTGAATGTTAAATACTATGAACACCATTGGATCGCAGTCGCCTCTTGCATTAATGAGTCTAGGGTCTTGTAATCTTCGATTATAATTTTTAAGATTAATAGCGTTCTACTCTAATTTGAAATTTAGTTGTATTTTCGTGGATCGTTAAAGAAAGGAAGTTCTATGATGAATCTTGTATGTATTATCTTAATAATTGTACCGACGTTTAATGAAGAAACATATGTAAACTTAAAACCGTAATAGATTTTCACCCAGGTATCCTTAGTGTAGTCGATTTCACATTATTAAGTTTGTAGTTATATATGTGTTACGTATATCGAATAATAGAATAAAATATTGTGGGACTCCTTCAAATATCGATCATGACATAGTAGTAAGGAGTGATTTCCATGCTTAATTTAATAAGATATTAGAAAAATACTTAGAAAAGTTCAAACATTGTCTTATTCAAAGGAAATTGTTTCGGAGATGTATAAGGGTGATTATTGGAACGTATATATATATATATATATATATATATATATATATATGATTTTCTCTCACACATATATATATATATATGATTCTCACACACATATATATATATATGAGAGAATCATATATTAATATATTAAGCCTATGGGTTAATTAATAAGTATCGCTTAAATGATTATGGGAAATATGATTAGAAATAAGATTTAATATTAAATGAAGATGACTCTTTTTAGATAGTGTATTGTTGAGTTGTCAATTATTAAATTTAGTTATTGTAAGTTCTTATAGTAGAACTTATCTAATTGAAATGAATGCTCTTATTTATGTTATGAATAATGATAGTAACGATTGCTATTTAAATTAAAATGAGTTGGCCAATATATCTTAAGGGTTCAATACTCTTAGTCAAAGTGTTAAACAAATACTACATTGATGTTTTTATTTTATTCATTTGTTATGATTATCATTTTTATTTTGACCATACTTAACTAATGTTTTATTGATACAAATGATTTATTTTAATGAATACAAAGCATANTGCCAACCATTTTTAATCTTCATTATAACATGATTAAGGTGGGTAATGTTACAAGAGTATACATATTTGAGCCAGATCAACTGAAACAAATGGAGCAACCACGTTCTACCCAACCTTAGATGTAGAAAAACTAAGTTACTTGTCTTGATCACCCCCTAGCCTGACCATGACTCCATAAGGGCACACTAAGCTCCACTACTCAGCCAATATACCTATATACAGTTCAGAAAATCATTTGCCTAACACATGAGTGCTCATACAACAAATATATCTTTTCCACGGACATACTAAGCAATGTCATGCCTCCCAAATATGTTGTATATATCCTTTCCTTTTGCCTAATACTTTTCTTTAACTCATTTCCCTCCTTGGAAATTCACATCTTTATAAATCCTTGATTTTTAGAGGCTACTAGTGACAAAAATCCACTTCTGAAACTTGATAAATTCAACTATGAGTTAACTCAAACATGTTCCCCACTCATGGAGTCATAGTCATCTATTTTTAACAAGGTTGCTCCATCTGTTCCCTGCATTTATTTAATAAAAAAATTGTCTCTTACATTTTTCCATCAAAAGAGGACAGTTGGCAAGTCAAAATATTGCACAATAATTTAAATAATAACGATTAAATGTCTTAATAAAATCAAGTATGAATTTCCATAATTGGAAGTTATTCAATAAAAAGTTTAATACTTGAGGATATTACATCCTTTCACCCTTAACAATAAAATTGTATTCAGTGTTAGTCCTTCCATTTCTGTATCACTTGGAATGGAGTTGGATATGATTTCATCATTTCATCTTCCAGTTCTCAAGTACCCTCCTCAGGACTAAAGTACTACTTCCATTGCACTTTTACCTAGGATATGGCTCTGTTCCAAAGTATTGTTTCTTTCCTGTCCATAATGCATAGAGGCTCTACTTGGAACTCGCCTTCCGGTTCCACCTACACCATGTTTCAATCAATAATGTGAGTAGGATCATGAATATATTTGTTTAATAATGAAACATGAAAAACATTATGAATTTTCAAATCAGCAGGGAGCGCTAGTTGGTACACCATTGGTCCATTTCGAGTTAATATTTAAAATGGACCAAAAAACCTTGGTGCGAACTTGGACTAGTTCCCTAGCTTTAACGAGCTCCTTCTTGCTTTGAATTGAAGGTATACATGTTCTCCAACATTAAATTATTTATGTCATATTTTCTTATCTACGTAGCTTTTATGTCAATCTTGTGCAGTCTTTAAATTTTGTTGCACCTTCTTGACCATTTGTTCCATTTATTGGAGCATTTATGGTCCAATCATTATTCGGTCAACTAGATTATCCCAACTGATTAGAGCTGTACATTTCCTGCGATATAACACTTCAAAAGGACTCCTTTTTTTAGATGCTTGATAATCGTTATTGTGTAATGACCCCATAGTTACGAAAACATGTGATGCATAACAAGTGCAATTTTTTTTTTATTTAAATCAGGAAAGTAACAATGACAAACAGTTAATCAACGCAACTTGACGATGAACACAGCACACGCAATTCAAGAAATAGACAACATCAAGACCTAGCATACTAGCACATCATGCAGTTGGATGCAACATACTACAATCAATCAGATGAAGAAATAAAATGACTACCCACCCGTCCTACCCTGCAAGGTTAGGACCTCCAGGACACATAAGCAACGCTCAAGCCTAGGTTCCCATCGATTTTGACCATTTAAGGTCTCAATTCTAGCGATTGTTCTGAGGAACAAGGAGGTATTTTCATCACGCCCATCACAAGCAAGACAAGCCTACTAAGCTAAGGACAATCATCAGACCAACCCCACTCAACCAGCATCAACGACACCCGTGACAAGACCCTTCAATGCGAGCGAGAAACAAAGCACAATCAAGTGTTACAGTACAATTTACAAACATCAATTTCAATAATCAACATCATCATCAACAGGGAGCGCATGACCCTAGACAAGTTATCATACACCTTCATCATTCAAGTTTTTCCCGAAATATAAAAATATAGCAATGCTCTTCTTAAAATACAACAATGCTTAACTTAAATATAACCATGCCTTTCTTAAAATGTCACAATGCTTAACCTAAAATATAACAAAGCCTTTCTTAAATTATAAGATGTAATAATGCATTTCCCAGAAATATAAAATATAACAGTGTTTCTCTTTAAAATACAACAATTTTAAATTTCACTGCCATTACCTAGCACTACTATAAATTCACCTGTTGTTGTTAAAAACAATATAAATTATACTGCCATTGTGGCATTGTTCTAAAACAATCAACCGCAAACATTACGAATTAACTAAATCACAACATCGTTGCCAGCGCTAACCACTGCAATTTAACATAACTTGCAAATTAACTAAACATTTAACGAAATCACATATCAGTGCCAGCGCTAGCCATTAAACATTTATACATCAACAATTCAAGACACATGAATATTTAACATTTCACTAATATGTAGGTTGAACAATTTGTTTTCCAAACACTTCCAACACATGTCACTTTAATATTCCCAATTCCCAATGTTAGATGCCAAAAGAATATTCCTTTCTAAAAATATAGATTAGTCATAGAAAATTTCCTCTAATTCACGATGTACTACAAATGGACAAACTTCTTGAACAATTTAATCTTTTAAAAAAAAAACTCTACAAGGATTTCTACAAATTGAAGAATACATTATGATGATCATAGTGTGAACCTAGCCCCTAGTCATCATAATTTGAACATAAACTTATAGCTCCTAGAACATAAATATTTTCTATTTATTAATATATGCAATCACTTTTACGCAATTATTTTCTATTTACTATTTTCTGGAACAAAAATATTTTATATTTACTATTTACATAAATATTTCCTGGAACATAAATATTTACTATTTTTCTGGAACATAAATATTTACTATTTACGCAAATATTTTCTATTTACTATTTTTTGGAACAGAAATATTTTCTATTTTCTATTTACACAATTATTTCATGGAACAGAAATATTTACTATTTATGCAAGAACATAAAAGTATATAAATGTTAAAATTGTAATTTAAACCTGTAATAATAGTGCAATCTTTGGTGGAGAAAGTAACTTTCTATTTATCAAGGTTTTTACATTGTCGAACCCTTTTTTTAAAGCACTACAATACTATTTTAATATTAATATTAAAATCTCTACTCATGACATAACTCATTATATTCAGGATTCTTTTTTTTATTTGTCTAAAATTTGAGACACAGTCGATCACAACATATCCAGCGTTCAATTTGAACATAGCCAATGGGCACGTTTTACGGTGTTACCCTAATCAAGAACTAATGATCATGCTATATTGTAGTAAAGGCATCCGAAGAGGCAAGGGCATATCCAAATGCATTTCGATATCCACCATCCCGCCCAGATCCTGTCAAGTTCCAAACAATTATGTGAGTAAAGACCCGAAATATCGCACAAGCACAGGGGTGGTTCGTGCACAGGGATTGGTTACACTTTTTGGCAGAGTCGGGAAGTGAGAATTGTATGACCAGACAAGGATTTATGACAGTTTCGACCATAAAACAACCAAATGTATTATAAAGGAACGATGCTAACGCATCAGGGCCAAAATCATCCACGTGGTTACTCGTATTAATTCTAAGAGAATGAACGTGTTACGATTGGACACAATCGTATTTGAATTAAACCAAAATAACAATATGTAACATTAAGAAGTTTCATGCCCAGGAAAATCCCAAGTAGAAAACCCCCAAAGTTGGCAGCTCGTGAAGGGTGCATTCGCAGAGAATTGAAACAAAATGTAAAGAATATAGTTGTTGTTTTGCTGAGGTAAGATAGTTGAGAACTCCACGCAAATCGCAAAGAAAAAGAAGCACACAAATCACTGAGTTTAGGAAGCATCACACAGAGATAAAGGAAGTGGATCATTGGGTAAAGAGAGGGTTAAAACATGTAGAAAATCATTGGGTAAGGGCTATCAAAAATCGTTGAGTTTTATGGCATAACGCAGTGAAATATAACTAAGAAATCACAGCCTTAATATTAACAATAGCTAAAGATCCTATTGATTGCTCATCATAAAATTTAGAGAAAACTGAGCGTCATTCAGGAACATTCCAGATCGATTAAAATACTACGTCTATTTAACCAGAAGTTCAAAACAACACAAGTATCCAATGCATAAAATCGTATCTAATTATTGGTGTACCAAGAAGGCATAGAAACGGAAATTTAGCTACCTATTGACAAATTCACACATGCACAATATCGCCCAGATAAATATTCATATGTAGAAACTAAACAAATATTTTTCTTTTAACACCACCTATGCATGCGTGCATTTGACATTAGAGAGATGCATATACAGGAATTTAATTACTATTCAATACAAATTATACACATGCGTATTGTGGCCAAATGCGAAGAATCGGAAGTGACCCCATTGTTACGACAACATGCGACGCATAACAAGTGATTTTGTTTTTTTTATTTAAAGCAAAAAAGTAACAACGACAAACAGTTAATTGACACAACTTGATGATGAACACAAGACACACAATTCAGGCAACAGAAAACATCATGACCTAGCATACTAGAACATCATTCGGTTGGATGCAACATACTACAATCAATCAGACGAAGAAATAAAATGACTACTCACCCATCCTACCCTGCAAGGTTAGGACCTCCAGGACACATAAGTAACTCTCAAGCCCAGGTTCCCATCAATTTTGACCATTTAAGGTCTCAAGGCTGGCGACTGTTTTGAGGAACAAGGAGGTATCTACATCATGCCCATCACAAGAAAGACAAGCCTACTAAGCTAAGGACAATCATCAGACCAACCCCACGCAACCAGCATCAACGACACACGTGACATGACCCTTCAATGTGAGCGAGAAACAAAGCACAATCAAGTGTTACAGTACAATTTACAAACATCAATTTCAATAATTAACGTCATCATCAACGGGGAGCGCATGACCCTAGCCAGATTATCATACACCTTCATCGATCAAGTTTTTCTCGAAATATAAAAATATAACAACGCTCTTCTTAAAATACAACAATGTTTAACTTAAATATAACCATGCCTTTCTTAAAATATCACAATGCTTAACCTAAAATATAACAACTTAACCTAAAATATAACAAAGCCTTTCTTAAATTATAAGATGTTATAATGTTTTTTCCCAAAAATATAAAATATAGGAGTGCTTCTCTTTAAAATATAAAAATTATAAATTTCACTGTCATTGCTTGGGGCTGCTATAAATTGACCTGTCGTTTTTAAGAACAATATAAATTATATTGTCGTTTTTAATATGGCGTTGTTCTAAAACAATCAAAAGCAAACATTACTAATTAACTAAATCATAGCATCACTTCTAGTGCTAACCACTACAATTTAACATAACTTGCAAATTAACTAAACATTTAACGAAATCACATATCAGCGCCAGCGCTAACCATTAAACATTTATATATCAACAATTCAAGACACATGAATATTTAACATTTCCTTAATATGTAGGTTGAACAATTTGTTTTCCAAACACTTCCAACACATGTCACTTTAATTTTCCCAATTCCCAATGTTAAATGCCAAAAGCATGTTCCTTTCTAAAAATATAGATTAGTCATAGAAAATTTCCTCTAATTCACCATGTACTACAACTGGACAAACTTCTTGAACAATTTAATCTTTTAAAAATAAGAATTCTACAAGGATTTCTACAAATTGAAGAATACATTATGATGATCATAGTGTGAACCTAGCCCCTAGTCATCTTATAGCTCCTTGAACATAAATGTTTTCTATTTATTGATATATGCAATCACTTTTACGCAATTATTTTCTATTTACTATTTTCTAGAACATAAATATTTACTATTTACTATTTACGCAAATATTTCGTGGAACAGAAATATTTACTATTTTTTGGAACAAAAATATTTACTATTTAGGCAAATATTTTCTATTTACTATTTTCTGGAACATAAATATTTACTATTTACGCAAGAACATAAAACTATATAAATGTTAAAAATTTAATTTAAACCTGTAATAATAGTGCAATATTTGGTGCAGAAAGTAACTTTCTATTTACCAAGGTTTTTACATTGTCGAACCCTTTTTTAAGAGCACTACAATACTATTTTAATATTAATATTAAAATCTCTACTCGTGACATAACTCATTATATTCAAGTTTCTTTTTTTTATTTGCCTAAAATTTGAGACACTGTCGATCACAACATATCCAGCATTCAATTTGAGCATAGACAATGGGCGCGTTTAACGGTGTTACCCTAATCAAGAACTAATGATCATGGTATATCGTAGTAAAGGCATCAGAATAGGCAAGGGCATATCCAAATTCATTTCGTATATCGTAGTAAAGGCATCAGAATAGGCAAGGGCATATCCAAATTCATTTCGGTATCCACCATCCCACCCAAATCTCGTCAAGTTCTAGAGAATTATGTGAGTAAAGACACGAAATATCGCACAAGTATAGGGGTGATTTGTGCACAGGGATTGGTTACTCTTTTTAGCAGAGTCGGGGAGTGAGAATTGTATGACCAGAACGGGGTTTATGACAGTTTCGACCATAAAAAAACCCAATGTATTATAAAGGAACAATGCTAACGCATCAGGGCCAAAATCATCCACGCGATTACTCGTATCAATTCTAAGAGAATGAACAGGTTACGATTGGACCCAATAGTATTTGAATTTAACCAAAATAACAATATGTAACATTAATAAGTCTCATGCCAAGGAAAATCACAAGTAGAAAACCCCCAAAGTTGGCATCTCATGAAGGGTGCATTCGCCGAGAATTGAAACAAAACGCAGAGAATATAGTTGTTGTTTTGTTGCGGTAAGATAGTTGAGAACTCCATGCAAATTGCAAATAAAAGGAAGCACACAAATCGTTGAGTTTCGGAAGCATCACGCAAAGATAAAGGAAGTGGATCGTTGGGTAAAGAGAGGGTTAAAACATGTAGAAAATCATTGGGTAAGGGGTATCAAAAATCTCTGAGTTTTCCGGCATAACGCAGTGAAATATAACTAGGAAATCACAGCCATAATATTAACAATAGCTAAAGATCCTATCGATTGTTCATCATAAAATTTAGAGAAAACTGAGCGTCATTCAAGATCATTCCAGATCGATTAAAATACTATGTCTATTTAACAATAAGTTCAAAACAACACAAGTAGCCAATGCATCCAATTGTATCTAATTATTGGCGTACCAAGAAGGCGCAGAAATAGAAATTTAGCTACCTATTGATAAATTCACACATGCGCACTATCGCCAAGATAAATATTCATATGCAGAAACTAAACAAATCTTTTTCTTTTAACACCATTTACGCATGCGTGCTTTCAACATCAGAGAGATGCATATACAGGAATTTAACCACTATTCAATACAAATTATACACGTGTACTATGGCCAAATGCGAAGAACCAGAAGTGATTGTCCTGTGCTCGCGCTCTATCCAACTCCGCCTGGCGCTCTGTCCAAGTCCTACTTACCAACCTCTAAGACCTCACCAGCACACCCTAGCCAGCGCTAGGGGTATTCTTCTTCCCCATGACCCCCCCTAGATGCAAAGGGACCACGCACACAATACCAGAGAATGCTAGCTCCTAGCTCACCTCGCAAGGTCGAGCTACCACTCATTACCCGAGTTGGGTATCCCAACTCCCACAAGAGAAATTCAGTCAAGATAAAATTCCGGTAGTGTAACCTTACACAAACCAGACGTGATCCATAATCCTCCTTCGCCATCCTTTTTGTAGAGTTTTCAAGTGATTAGTTTCCCAAACCCTCATTAGATTCATTTTTCATTTATTTAATTAGGAAAAACATCCCCCGTACACATGTCGCTTAATCCCCTAGTTGCACCAGAATATCAATTTATTAATTAATTAAATTTTCCTATTTTCCTCACCCACCTAAAAGCATTCCTAAAAATGCTCATCGATGTCCCATTATTCCCTTACAATTCTTAAATGATTGATGCCTTACTTAAATCCTAGTTGAGTCCATAAATAGAAAGTTCCAAAGGCTAGATTCCTTACTAAGTTAGACATTCCCCTTTTTCTTTAAGTTTCCCATTTTCTTTAAGTTTCCCTTTTTTTTTAACTAAGTTCGGAATTAACAAATTTAGACAAACAACCATTTACCCCCTTTTAATAATTAAACCTTCATTAAAAATTTTACTTTAATTAATAAAGCTTGAATTTTCTTTACCCCCTTCTTGTTATATGTCTAATTAGTTTTTTTTTTGTTCAGAGGTTCTACTTAGACCTAGGTTTTAAATTCACTAGGCTTGGCGACAGTTATTAATGGAAAATTTGTTATTAAACTTTACTCATCACATCATTCATTTTAAGGCCAACCAGGTCCTAAGGAGGTATAGTTTTCTAGTCACTAGGTTTATTAACTTACCATAGTTAAAATCGTAATGTGCCCTTCAGGACGCACTACGTGCTCCAAGGGTGCCACTCACCTCTTTCTGTTTTATTCGCACGACGTGCCCTTCAAGACGTACAACATGCTCCAAGGGTGCCACTCTCATCTTGACCAAATTTGGTAGACTTCAAACCCCTCGAGTCAATACTTCGTCACATGATCTTGTGGGAGACTATGGGCCTCTAAGGAATACAGAACATGCCTTATTATGTGCCCCTTAGAATCATCGTGAGAGACTGTCACAGTCTGCCCTCACGACATCATGGGTCTCCTTGAACTAGGTAATCGTTAACCTACAGTTCAAGCCACGACATGAGTGCTAGTAGGTTGTGGTAGGGCTGCTGCCACACCTCCCCCTCAATGTCTCTGGTTTTCATGCGTGACCCCTTTACTCCAAATGTGAGTCTGGTAAAAAATCTATTGTCATCCTACATCCATCAACAAAACATGTCAGCGATAACAATCAACATCACAATATCTAATCATATGTACATATGTCACATCAACAACATTCAAACCCTAATAGTCCACTCCCTGACTCAATCCGGAGTCCAAGGAGTTTCATCGATGCCTCGACATCTACTAATGTCCAGAGTCCTGCACACTCAGGAGAACCCAGTCAATAGCACATGTCAATGTAAATACAACAAAAACAACATATCATCAAATCCACATTATCTCGTAATCATAATCAAAATAGCCAATAGTATAATGACTCGGATCACTTGTATGCAAGTGTCCTCAAAGAATAAGTTCACTCAGTGCGCGCAAGAGCGGGATGTTACATATTGTATGCAAATTTGACTAAGTGTAAGTACTCTTCCCACTTCGTTGGTTTCATTCTTATGTACATTCATAACATATAATCAATTTGTGGTTTGTCCTTTTTGTTTGTCCATCTGTTTGTGAATGATAAGTCGTACTTAAATTCAAATTAGTTCCCAGACTCGCAAACAATTCTTTCTAGAAATTTGATGTAAATTTGACATCTCTATCTAAAATCACCATTTTAGGAATTTAGTGCTTGTCTAAATATCTCTTTCATAAAAATTTCATCGATATTAATAGCTTTATATGTAGATTTCATAGGTTTGGAGTGAGCAGACTTACTCAATTTATCCACTACTACCATGATCGAATCATGGTGTCTTTGAGTTTTAGGAAGACCTCTAATGAAATCCATAGAAATAATTTCTCATTTCCATTCTAGAATAGGTAAAGGTTGTAATAAACTTGTTGGATGTTGATTTTCAGCCTTTACCTGTTGACAATCTAAGTATTTAGATAAGTAATCATTTGTTTTTTATTTCATATCAGGCCAATAAAATTGTTTCCTAGAGGTTGTTATCATTTTCTGATATCCAGGATGACCAGAATAAGGATTTTTATGCACCTCATTTAGAATTATTGATTTTAAATCAGCAAAATTAGGTACATATATTATGTTTTTGAACCTTAATATTCCATTTGTATCGATGTTGTAATATGTTCCATCCAAATTTTCTTCATTTTTTAGCAATTGTTCTGTTGTTTTGATGTATTTTGCATCATTGATGCTTGCACCAGATATCTGCCACATCCTTAGGTACTGGCCATTCCATAATGGCTTTTATCTTTTCCGGGTCTACGGCAATACCTTCCGAGGAAATGACATGTCCTAAATATTGTATTTCTTTTTGATAAAATCACATTTGTCGAATTTTGCGTATAGCTTGTGTTTCCTTAGTGTTTGCAGAACTATTCTTAAGTGTTCATCATGTTCCTCCTCTGTTTTAGAATAGACCAAAATATCGTCGATAAACACTACTACGAACTTGTCTAAGTACTGGCTGAAGATGTTGTTCATCAAGCACATAAATGTGGTTGGTGCATTAGTGAGTCTGAAAGGTGTGACTACAAACTCGTAGTGTATGTATCTTGTTCGAAAAGCTATTTTGTTTATGTCATGGTCCTTTATCCTAACTTGATGATAACCGGATCGTAAATCCAATTTTGAGAAAATCTTGGCCCCACCAACTTGATCGAACAGAGCATTTATCCTAGGTAAGGGGTATTTGTTCTTAATGGTCACTTTGTTCAATTGTCTATAATCGATACATAGTCTTAGAGTACCGTCTTTATTTTTCACAAAGAGGACTGGTTCACCCCATGGCGAGACACTTGGTCTAATATACTCTTTGTCCAACAATTCCTGTAATTGTATTTTTAATTCTGTCAGTTCTAGTAGACTCATTCAGTAGGGTGCTTTTGAGATGGGGACTGATCCAGGTAGTAAGTCTATGGAGAAATCTATTTCTCTCCTAGGAGGTAATTCTGGTATCTCATCAACAAACATGTCTCTGAATTCACGTAGGACAGCAAAGTCTTCAAACTTGGGCTTATATTCTTTTTCTAATAGATTCATTACTTGGATGGTGTAAACTTGACATCCCTTTCTAATACATTTCTTGAATTGCATTGTTGAAACTTGTCTTACTGACACAGGTTTTGGTTTGCCTTGGGTTGTCCTAACAGTGCCAAAATTATCTTTGTATAACAGTCTAGTACTTCTTTGTGTTGTTCCAACCAATCCATCCCGATAATCATATCATAAGATCTTAGTGGTAGGATGTTCAGATTGGTCTTTATCTTTTGACCATCTAAGTTGAACTCAAGATCAGAAATAAAGTTAACTACTTTTCTTTTAGTACCTGTTGCTAGTTGTACAAGCCAAGATTTTGCATGCTTTTGTTTCTTAAGTTTATTCAACTCTACTACATTAGGAGTAATATAACTTAACGTAGCTCCAGGGTCAATTAAAACATAAATTCGAGTGTCATGGATTTTACCTTCGATCTCTACCATCGAGGACTGGTGGTCAGCTTGTCGACCATCTATGGTTGCATTTATCCGATGCAAACTTCTGCCCATGTCTCCCACTGTCGAGGCTTCCTGCAAATTATGAACAACAGTTCTGTTTGCTGCAATTAAACGTGGAAAGTTCCTCTTTAGATGAGGCTCTCCATACTCCCAACACTTTAATGGCTCGCGGGAGTTTTCCCCAAACTTCTTCATTCCCAGTTTTACCGGTTTACCGCTACCTTGCGTATTCGGATGATTGGAGTGAAAATCCTTCCTTGGGAAACTTTTTGTTGCATTCCGATAAGGAGATGGTTGGTATCCCTTCTTCCGCTAGTGCATTCCATCTTGCTTCTTATCCTTCCAGGTCTTGGGAAACTCTACCTACTGTTTATACTGGTCATAGCACATTCGTGCCTTCCTGAATGCCTCACTCAAGGATTTGGGGTTGTCAAACTCAATTCTGTCCCGGTAAGCTTGTGGTAAACAACTTAAGAATCGTTGGATTTTTACCTTGTCCTCCCGGATGTACGGTACGAACCTTAATAGTTCCAGAAATTTATTTATAAGGTCCTCCATCGTCATTTGTCCGAGTCGTAACTCATAAAATTCTTTCGTCTTCCTTTCATAATAGCTTTCAGAAAGGTATTGTTTCTTAAAATACTTCTTAAAGTCGGACCATTCCAATTATTTCTCCTTTAGGCCCTTGGCCAATTTCAGGTCCTGCCACCAAATGTTGGCCTTCCCCTTCAGATTGTAGATGGCCATTCTGACCTTCATGTTGCTGGAATAGTTGTAGATTTGGAAGTATTTTTTGATGTCCAACAACCATGCCTCGGCTTCTTCTCCTGTCCTGGATTCTCCATCAAAAGTAGCAGGTTTAATATTTTTAAATTCTCCTTCAAGGTGGTCTGTTTGTTTTATTTTTCTGTCTGGTATGGTTTTGTCTTCAGCTGAAGGTGTCCCTTCAGACGAACTATCTCCTTTTTTTGTTTTCGCACCAGAATTCTTAGAGGCCCTTTTGATGACCTCTTCTTCAATATTATCATCTTTTGGGATTTTCTTGGTTACTATACTACGCAACAGGACTTCATTTATCTCTTGCTGTTCCTGTTGGGCCTTATTCAATTTTTCATTGTCGGCCTTGAAAACCTGTAGTTCAACAATAAGGTTCCTCATTGTTTCCAACACCTCCGTGGGTGAACTTCCATCATTGTTTTGTCTCAGATCTCCAGGAGCTCCTTGTTGCGGATTCCCTTCCATCCTGATTTTTGCACCTTCTTGAGATGTCATTATTCAACACAAAACAGAAAAGCTTTTTGTTTGTAATCCACAAGATTTATTAGTTTTTTTTTTCATAGATCAGAATATGTACTAAGCAATTAATGTGGCCCTGTTCAGGCCCAATGTTGTAACTTTTTCTATGATACCATATGTAATGTACCTCAAAAACTGTCAAAAAAAATAAAATAAATGTTTGTACAATTATCCTTGCATAGTTTGAGATTCAAGCAATTAAGTCTTTTGTTATAAAGTTTGAGTCTGAAAGTTTATTAGAGACCTTACTGTCGTTGACTGTCTTTACTATGCAACTTAAAGCTTCCTACTCGACGATACAATAAGTGTATACTCCTCACTTCCAAGTTTATTTAAAGTCGTGTAAATTTTATCATTATTTTCTTATCTGTTGATGCCTATAACACCAGCACAGACTTACCCATGCAAGAAACTTATAAACAGGTCTTTTACTTCCATACCTCTAATCGGAAGGAAGATTCGCCGACGTTTTCTGCTATGCTCCTACAGTTTGTGGAAAAACAACAAACAATCGGGTTTCGGCGATTTTTCAATGTCAGACACACACAAAACAAAACAAAACAAAGGGCCATGTTATTTTTGCCGAAAACGCAAAAACAAGCGGGAAGAATGTGGACCCAGCACTTCAGGGTTTCGGGGTTCGGGCTTTCGTGATTACAGACGCCAAACATCACACAAAACAACTCCCAAAAATGCGAAAAGTGACTAGCACTTCAGGATTTCGGAGTTCGGAATTTCGTGAGTACAGAAGCCAAAAAACAACACACAACAACTCCCAAAATTGCAAAAAGTGACTAGCACTTCGAGATTTCGGAGTTCAAGATTTCGTGAGTACAGAAGCCAAACAACAACACACGACAACTCCCGAAATTGCGAAAAGTTTCTAACACTTCGGGATTTTGGAGTTCAGAATTTCGCGAGTGCAAGTGCCCCAAACAACAACATATACAAACCTCTGAAATGCGAAAAAGGAAAGGTGGGTCCCGCTTTTCGGGATTTCGGGGTTCGGAACTTCGTGAGTTCCAGTGTTCAACATTAATATAAACAAACTTCTGAAATGCGAAAAAGGAAAGGTGAGACCCGCATTTCCGGATTTCGGGGTTCAGAACTTCACGAGTTCCAATGTTCAACATTAATATAAACAAACTTCTGAAATGCGAAAAAGGAAAGGTGAGACCCGCATTTCGAGATTTTGGGGTTCGAGGTTTCGTGGTTTTCATAACCAAACATCCAACATACAACAATTCTCGAATTGCGAAAAAGAAAGGAACTAACATTTCGGGATTTCGGGGTTCGGGGTTTCAAAAACCAAACAACAACACACAACCACTCCCGAATTCCAAAAAGGTGAAAGGATGTGGGACTAACACTTCGGTATTTTGGGATTCGGGGTTTCAAGGTTTCAAATGCCAAACAACAACACACAACAACTCCCAAATTCCGAAAGGTGAAAGGGTGTGGGACCAACACTTCGGGATTTTGGGATTTGGGGTTTCGGGGTTAGCAAAAGCAAGGGAACTTCGCATAATTCATAATTATAAGATTTTTGCCTTGTACTGGTATTCTTACTTTCGTTCTGTGAAACAGTAGGTGTAGAAGGATTCAATATATGTTTACCTATCAGAATTCCACAAATCTAACTTTTGAGTTTTATATGCATATAATCTATAAAAGGGCTACAATAGGGTAACAGTTTCTGTAAAAGGTAACTCCTATTATGTTCACTTAGAGCCTCTTCTAACCAATGCATTAAATGTCAACAGTACTAGATCTGTACATCTAGGTAAATACAGGAATAAGAATATCATTCCCTCAGAGTTTGGTAATTATAATTGATGTTCCGAGGGATCTGAGTTTGGTTTCCTGGGGTTTTAACCATAGAGAGGACCTGCCCTATTGACGTTAATTCCCTCCTTTCCTTACTTACTTATAGAAATATAAATTACAGGTGCATCCATCTAGCATTTTACTCACGGGAGGAACAGTTTTCTAGAGTCTGGATGTTTATTACGAACTTCGCGACGACGGATAGATTATAACTATGAAAGGTCTTCATCTTCCACAACAAATAACTGTAATTCAGCAGATAGGTGTGGATATTCCAACAGACGTATTACAACTATATATATACAGATTTCCTTCACATATATTCCTCATAACGAACAGAAAACGGGAACCGTTATAGTTCCGTTTTAATCAAGTACAATGCATCAGAAAAATCATTCAAACAAAGAATGGAAATTATTCCAGTTCAGATTTAATATGACATTGTTAAAAACATTCGAACGGAAAATGGACATCGTTACAGTTCCGATCTAATTAAATATAATGCATTAGATATCAAATCATTCAAATAGAGAATGGAAACTATTCCAGTTCGGATTTAATAAATACATGACATCGGATAAAACATAGCCATTCATAATAGAGAGGGGTAGATCAACATATCTGAATCAAATCCGCGGGATGACAAAGGGAACAACCACGTTCCTCCCAACCATAGAACAGGGCAGCCAAAACTACTTGCCCGATTCACCCCCTAGCCTGACCATGAATCCATGAGGGTGAACTTGGAGACTCCTCAGCAATATTCCAAAATTTTCAGCGATTATCCCCTTGCCTCACACTTGCTCGGCAGTGCTCATAACAGCAAGAGAGCTCGCAATCCTTTCCCAACATACTTGGCAGCGTCCTGCCTCCTTGCATATGCTATTTAACAATTTTTGCCCAGATCTTTTCCCTCCTTTGGGGATTTTCGCAGCTTTCTAAATCCCTGATTTTCAGGGGCTGCCAGTGGCCAAATCATTGATTTTCCACTTGTAATAATCAGCCCAGAGGCAGTTCCAACATGTTCCCCACTCATGGAATCATGGTCAGCTGATTTTAACATGGTTGTTCCATTTGTCCTCCTGCAATTAATATAATTGTTATGTTGTTATACAAGTGTCATAGTTAAATAGTTAGTTGAGTCCAAACAGATCTCTACCCAACAGTCACAATTATTAAATTCGAAATTCGAAACTGCCATAAATGGAAAAAAGTTTCCAGATTCAAATTTGCCAAAAATGGAAATAAATTTCCAACACACAAAAATAAAAATTATTTTATTTTTGGGGGATGTCACAGGTAATAACTAGTAATCCCCATGAATGATTTTATGTCTGCTACGTTCTTAGGTACAAGCCATTCCATAATAGCTTTAATATTTTCGGGGTTTACTGCAATACCATCTTTTGATATTACATGTCCTAAATATTGCATCTTTCTTTTATAGAAGTCGCATTTATCGAACTTAGCATATAGTTTATTCTCTCTTAAAGTCTGTAATACTATTTTCAAATGTTATTCGTGTTCTTCTTCAGACCTTGAATAGATTAATATATCATCAATAAAAATTAATAAGAATTTATCCAAGTATTGGTTGAATATACTATTCATTAAATACATAAAAGTTGTCAGTGGATTAGTAAGTCCAAATGGGATTACTACAAACTTGTAATGTCCATAATGTTTCCTAAAAGTTGTTTTATTAATATCTTCGTCCTTTATTCTTATTTGGTGTTAACCAAATCTTAAATCTAATTTAGAAAATATTCTTGCTCCTCCAACCTAATCGAATAGATCATTAATCCTGGGTAGAGGGTACTTGTTTTTAATCATAATTTTATTCAGTGGACGATAGTCAATGCATAACCAGAGAGTTTCATCTTTTTTTTTGACAAACAACATCGGTGCTCCCCATGGTGAAACAATTGGTCTGATGTATCCTTTATCAAATAATTCATGTAGTTGAATTTTTAATTCTATCAACTTAGGGATACTCATTATGTAAGGTATCTTTTACACCGGTGCAAATACATGTAGTTGATCAATAGCGAAGTCTATTTCTCTTCTGTGAGGAAATTCATGTATTTCTTCTACAAATACATCTTCAAATCCTCGAAGGACAGTAAATTATTCTAAACTCGGTTTGATTTCTTTATCTAGCATATTTGTTACTTGGATAACATATATTTTGGGGCCTTTACTAATGCACTTCTTAAATTGCATTACTGATATTTGTCTGACAAAAAATGGTTTACTAATTCCTTGCACTGTTCTTGATATTCCACTTTCATCTTTGTAAATAAATGATTTTTCATAACAATTTAGTACAACTTTATGCTTATCTAACCAGTCCATACCTATAAGTATGTCATATGAGCCTAAAAGGTAATATATTTAAATTTACCTTTGTATCCTGACCATTTATATCCAACTTACAATCGAGAATGAATTCAGTTACTTTTCTCTTTGTACCCGTTGCCAATTTTACTAACCGGGATTTAGTATGTTTTACCTTTTTTAGCTTGCTTGAGGCTACCGGAGATGTGGTAAAATAACTTAAACTAGCTCCAAGGTCTATTAAAATAGAAAATTTTCTATTATGAATTTTTCCTTCAATTTCCACAATGGTAGATCGGTGATCTATTTGTCTGCCATCCAGAGCAGCATTGATTCTATGGAAACTTTTGCCAATATCTCCAACTGTTGAAGCTTCTTGTATGTTCTGAATGGTTTTGTTTGTAGAATTTTTGTATGGAAAATTCCTCAATAAATGTGGTTCGCTTCATCCCCAACATTTCAATGGTTCTCTAGCATTATCTATTGTTTTCTTAAACCCCAAATTAACTGATTTATTTCCTTGTGCATGTGATGAGTTCCTAGAGAAGTTGTTTTCTTGATGTCCTTTGGACATATTATGAAATGGTGATGGCTTGAAACCCTTTTTCCTTTGATTGAGTTTCTCTTGTTTATTTTCTCTCCATGCCTTTGGATTTTCAGAACATTGCATGTATTGTTCATAGAATATTCTTGCCTTTTGTAGTACTTCGTTCAAGGTTTTTGGATTATCAAATTCTATTATGTCCTTATATGACTGGGGTAAGCAACTTAAAAATCATTGAGATTTTACCTTTTCATTATTGATATAAGGCACACACCTCAATAATTCCATAAATTTGGTAATCAGATCTTCCATAGACATTCATCCTAACTTCAGTTCACATAACTCTTTGGTTTTTCTCTCATAATAACTTTAAGACAAATATTGTTTCTTAAAATATTTATTAAATTTTGTCCATTCCATTTTCTTTTCCTTTAGACCTTTGGCTAACTTTAAATCATGCCATAGTATACTAGCTTTACCTTTCTAGTTATAGATGGTTATTTTTACTTTCATGTTACTAGAGTAATTGTAAATCTGGAAATATTTATTTATGTCTAGTAACCAAGCTTTTTCCTTTTCGCCAGTTCTAGATTCTCCGTCAAAAGTTGAAGGTTTAATTTTCTTAAACTCTCCATCTAAGTGATCCATCTTTTTTCGTTTCTTCACTGTAGACATTATGTTTTCAGTTATGTGTGTGTCATTAGAAGAGTTTTTTTCGTTATCAGTTCCTTTGCTTGAATCTTTTGAAGTTTTTTATTGACTTCTTCATCCACATCATTATTTTTTTGGCTCTTTTTAGTTGCTATGCTTCGTAACAACATCTCATTTATTTCTTGTTGATCTTCCTGTGCTTTCTTTAGTTTCTCATTATCATTCTTGAATGTTTGTAATTCTAGTATTATATTCCTCATTGTTTCCAAAACCTATGTTGTTGATCTACTTTCACTGGAATGTTCTGAATTTCTATGAGGTTGTTGATTAACATTTCCTTTAGGTCTGTCTTCTTCTCCATTCTGTGTGGACATGGTTATGAAATTTTTGAAACAATGTGTTTGTTAGTTCTTCATCAAACACTTTATATTTTCCTTGTGATTCCCTTAGGCCTAAGTGGTGTAACCTACAACTCTGATACCATATGTGACATACCCCAAATCACTACTATTTTTTTTTTCTTTCCTTTATTTATTTATTTTTCTTGTTTGTTCCTACATGGTAGAAAACCTTAGTACTTCATGCATTACAGTCTACTACTGTACTCAGTTCAAAAGATTATTTTTTTGAGAGGAACTAAGGTAAAGATGTACCTAAGTATTAGATGAAACCATGTGAAATAGAAATATGATGAACCCATGTGAAAGAGAAATATGAACTAAGGTAAATAATCATATTATAATTCAATTATATTATATGAATCCAACACTTTACTTGTTACCATATTCTCTTATTATAATTCTATAATTTAGGATAATCAGAATTAACATAAGCCCAAAAACATTTTCTACAAAACGATGACTATCTTCACATCCTAGTCAAGGATTAACTCCAAGTTTTGCCTCGAGTGTTTGGAAGACATTCGAAATATATTAAGGACAAGGTTAAGTCACTAGATTATACAATGGTTTTAAATGAGATATTTTCAACTATAAAAAAATATATATAACAGCTCAAGTTAAACCTTGTAGATTTAAAATACCTTAGGTAGAAAATATTAACCAAAAGAATCAAGACCTAAGGCCTTCTCGATTGTATGATGTTGACATAGATGGAAACTAATTCAACACTTAATGTTGGCAGTGACACATTAGTGTAGGTTTACTTCTGAGTTTATTTTCGTACACTTCATGTCCATTATGTAATTAAGGACCAAGTACTCCTTGTCTACCACTGCATAGCTTCTGCCAACCATATACATCCATGTTGCCTATATCACATGGCTTTTTTATTTTTCTTGGAAGACGATGTACCCTTCTGAAATTGGGTAGAGGTTAAGGGCTCGAGAAAAATGGTCTTAGAAATGTAAATGGATTTAGGTTCTTTGTTGATTCTAATCCTTTACGCAATGAAGCATTTGCTTGTAGTTCTTCACGATTATCCATTCTTATGTAGAAATTATGTTGTTCTTTTGAATTCAGTTTCTGTTTGAAAAAGGCAATCCTTTGAACTCTTGGGGAGGATGACTATATTGAACGGTATCCTACAGCTCACGATGCATCTCGCCATTCCTATAGTCATTGCTCGGTTTTAGTAAGAAATTTCTTTGTTATGAATATAGATAAGAAGGGAAGATCCTTAATTCTTTGTTTTACCCATATTTAAGAATGAAAACTCATTCTTCTCTCGATTTTCGTAATTCTTCTCTACGCATACGTTTGTAATGAATCGTCGTGGGATTTTTTTTTTAAGGGTAAAAGCCTATATATAACT
>ML777192.1:674300-719337 GCA_009831015.1 Picea engelmannii
CTGGAGTGTTTATTAACGTTGTTTGGATGGCATCGTGCGTTAGATTCTACCATTACACAAGATTGGATGGTATATATTTTTTGTTTAGGAACTGATATGGTTTTTATGCTGAGAGTTACTTGTGATAAGTCTATCCTAAGATAGAACCCCAAACAATGATTATGGTAATGCTTTTACTCTCCCTTCATGATACTGATTTTTTTAATGATTTTTCTTGTTACTATCAGTATTAAATCAACCACAGTATGTTATTGTATTTGGAAAACACCCTGTATGTATTCTGGAAACATATATCGTCAAACCAAAACCCTTTAAGGCATGGCCCCAAAGGAAAACACTAGAAGGTTCTATGTATAGTCCTCTTGTAGTGAGATGTAAGATGCCAAGTCTTATATATTTAAATGATTTTTTTTTGTTTTTTCAGTTTTACTCTTTAATCTACATCTTTTGGTTATTTCCTACTAAGCTTCACTGTGAACAAACAAATGAAAATCTCATGGATTCGGATTAAGTTTTCTTCATAGCGATAGTATTTTATTTTGACTAAGTGGATTCCAAACCAAAGAATTCACACCGACCCTAGTTTAATAGGTATTCAACCTTGTGTATATTGTTATTGCTTAGAATATATTTTTTGTTTTTATCAATATCATTGGGTATCATTTAATGATGGGTTCCTTTTATTGTTGCGAGGAAACCCATCAAACCATCGAGGGAGTTCTCCACAGTTATTGTGTCATCTTATTCTTACAACTTTGGATTTGAATCGAGAGGTCAACATAGGTATATATTTTTGTTAATTGATTTTACCAGTCAAAGCATCCTTTTATTGTCTTATGTGTGATTAATAAATTCATCTAGGTAACCATATTCCTTGCAAGTGAGAATTACACACCTTGAGTTACACAAAATGGAGATAAGTTCTTATGGAAACAAAAGGGTAAGTTCAGCTAGCGCGATTTGAATCCAATTCATCTTCAACCAATTTTTTTTACAACTTAATCATTTATCTTGTTTTCAACTGCAGGTTGAAATTTTCGTTAATGTGGCCTCAAGGTCGATACCAGTCGAAAGGTATTCAAGTTCCAGTTCAACATATTTCCCTATGAAATAATTTCAATGTTTGTTATAATTCAAAAGAATTATCCATGGCTTACCCCATCAAAGGGAGTATTGAATATATATATATATATTCAATAAATTCTTGACACTGTGGTTTACCAAAATTTTTATACATGTATAAAATCTAATTTTATACTACTCAAATTCTTGTTTCGTACTCAAGAAGATAGCATTGATACAATCCATAGACTTATGCATATATACATGAATATTCAATGGTTATTTTGCTACAGGTCTTTAATTCTTATATTTTATGATGTTGTAATATAGTTGCACAATGACTAAGACCTATGTGAACTATACTTGAAAAGTAGGACTCTCAAGGAAATACTCATGAGAATTTGTATAGAGAATCCATAAAGTTAAATCATATAACAATAGCAACTAACACACTAAGCAATAATGCAATTTTCATGTACATTAAAGACCAGAGTATACATATCTGAACCAGATCAGCTGAAACAAATGGAACAACCACGTTCCACCCAACCGTAGATGCAGAACAACCAAGTTGTTTGTTTTGATCACCCCCTAGCCTAACCATGACTCCATAAGGGCAAACTGAGCTCCATGCCTCGGCTAATATACCTCTATACAGTTCAGAAAATCATTTGCCTAACACATGAGTGCTCACACAACAAATATGTCTTCTCCACAACATATTAAGCAACATCCTGCCTCCCATGTATGTTGTATATATCCTTTCCTTTTTCCTAAGAATTTTCTTTAACGTATTTCCCTCCATGGAAATTCACAGCTTTGGAAATCCATGATTTTTAGGGGATGTTAATGAAAAAACTCCACTTCTGACACTTGTTAAATCTAGCTTTGAGTTAACTCAAACATATTCCCCACTCATGGAGTCATAGTCAATTATTTTTAACCTAGTCGTTCCATGTGTTCCGTGCATTTATTGAATCAAAAATTTTGTCTCTTACATTTTCCATCAAAAGAGGACGATTGGCAAGTCAAACTCTTGCACAATAATTTAAATAATAACAATTGAATGTCTTAATAAAATCAAGTATGAATTTCCATAATTAGAAATTATTCAATAAATGTTTAATACTTGAGGATATTACATTCTTTACCCTTGTTAGGTTTTGAAGGAATTGAATGGGGGTTGATTCATCGAGAGAATCATCAAAGGGATTCCAATTTTAGTTTGTTTACAAAATATTCATCCTTTTGACCATTCAAGATTTATTTTGAAGGGGTTGGGAGGATTCTCTTGTATTGGGACCACCTCTAGGAGCACATGACTGTGGTCTGAGTCACCTCCCAAGGAAACCCAATGGAATAATCTTACATCTTCACCTAGAAAAGCTTCTTGTTATCCCCCATTTCTAGGGATAACTAAGGAGATGATGTCTCAAGGCCCTCGGGTTGCAAACATGTAGTACTGAGAGGTAGCCTAGCACGCAGAGCCCTTCATTCATTGCACATCACCATCCAATCAATGGCAACCATGTCCACCACACCGAGATTGGATCACAGATGAGAGTAGGTATTTCTCCATGACGTAACAATTTTGTTGTTGTGGTAAGTCTCATTCTAATAATTAAGCATTTGAACATGTTGCAAAGAATCCTTTCTTGATTTTGAAAAAAATTGCTTGAAAATCATGATTTTTTCCCTATTTCACCTTGGTGAGTGTCATGGTTTCATAGTAAGTGGCCACCCTTAGGGAAGGGGTTTCTATCGAGGGTCTCCTTGAAGGGTCATCATACCATTCTCACTCATACTTACCACCTTTTGTCACTTCTTCCTTTCCATCTCCCAACCTTTTAGGTTTTTGGGCTTATTCAAGGGCATGTACCTCATTTCATGGGAAGAAGGGGACATTAGGCTCCAAGGTGACCTATCAGTAAAATCATCCAATAAAGGCTCGCCCTGGAATCTCGAGAAATAAAAGTAAGGGACCCATAAAATAAATAATTAATCAATTGCTTAAACTTTCCAAGGTAGAGAGTTTGTGGGCTATGCATATCCTTTTTAGTGCCCCTTATTGACTTCAAATTGGAAAGGAATGCAAACCAAGGTAGAGTGTATGTGGTCTATTCATTTCCTTTTTAGTTCCCCTTATTGTCTTCCACTTGGTGACACATGCAAAGTAAATGGCTAATAAAGGGTTTGGAAAAAATATGCCTTAAAAAACAAAAAGAGAAAAGAGATGTGGCTAGCCCTCAACAAAGGCACCCATAAATGAGACAATACGAGCCCTTATATGTCATGAAACCCCATACTTAGAAGTTTAACCTGATCCAACTCATATTCATTACATGACCTAGAGAGGCTTCTCCTTGGAAACTTCCCCTACTCAGGGACATGGTTTACCCAATAGGGCACCATGACACCCCTCCCATATCTAAATTTGGAAAATTGTATAAGGTCTTTGAGCATTTGATAATTTTAAAAAGAGGGGATTTAATGCACATATTCATGTGGTTCTTTTATTAGATATGGATTACTTGTCATGATATTGTGACTTGTGGACCCTTGGAGGGCGTACTTGCTTTTCTTTGCAGGTCCTTGACAGGTGAAAGTTTGATCGTAAAGGCACAAGATGATTTGGACCTTCATTTGGGGCATGAAGTCCACAGGTTGGACAATGCACCCCCTCTCTTTTGGAAAACTTGTAAGAGGGACATTTTCTTTGGAGGAACTTGATTATATCTTGGAGGTGACTCACTAGCCTTCTTCGCCACACCATTTGCCTTTGGAGGCCACTTTCTACTCTTCTAGGGCATGGTGTCTCACTTAGAAGGCTAGGTTTTGATGGTGATGGGTGATTTGATGATTAATTGATATTTTTTTATGGAGGAATACCCTTGCACCTTGAAGAATTGGTCGTTGGAGGCCCAATGTCTCCCTCAAATAGATCAACCACTTTCTCACTATGCCAAAACATCACCCCTAGAGGGCATGACATCATCTTTTAGGGCTTGCTTATTTTGTAAAATTAAATTATAATTTGTAAAAGGGGAAAATTAGAGATCAACCCCCCTAATTTGTGTTTTACCCCAAGTCAAGTGGAAAAAAAAAATTTACAAGGTCATGTATAAAAAGAGACCTTGTCACTTTCATTTTAGACATATCACACTTGAGAATTACATAAAGTTTGGGTGAAATTTTCATCTTATTTGGGAAAATCACATCTCTCTCTCTCTCTCTCTCTCTCTCTCTCTCTCTCTCTCTCTCATGCTATTTGGATGATAATTACTTGTCTATTGGAAGGAAGTGGTGCACTATCTCTCTTGGATACATTTTCTTGCTTTGTGGTGGAATATTTCTTGGAAGAAGAGGGTTTATCTTGATATATATTGAAATTGGTAAGGAAATTTATGCATATAGTTGGTTTTTCTTCTTGTTTCATGGTTATTCGTGTCTAAACCCTTGGAGGATTATAAATTCATACACCCTCCACTAAGATATGTCACATTTTTCTTGGATAAGTTAATTTGCGAAGGTTTCTAGGAGGAGTAAAAAGGCTTACACCCTCCTATATTTACCTTGCTAGTCTTATTTTCCCTAGGGAGTAAAAAGGCTTACACCCCTAAGGAGCTAACACAACTAGACCTTACAACAAGAGACCTCGAGACCCAATTGATAAGGCACTAGTATAATTTGCATTGGTATACATGAAAAATAGAGATTTTGCAATTGTCTAAGTCATAAGTTGTTCTTCATGTTACAAGATTTCTTGAGCCTCTAAGGAGTATTATTTAGCCAAGTGATTCTCTCATTGTTATAAAATTATTACAACATCCATTAGGGTTATTGCAAACTCTCTTTTATCATCTTTGGACACTCTTTCTACTGCAAAACTTTCAAGTAAATAGTGCTAATTATTCTTCGTGTTGTAACGACCCCATCGTTACGACTACAAGTGGAGCAGAAGTGAAAAAGGTTTTTCTTTTGTTTTAGGAAAGAAGGAAATGACGACAACAGTTGAACCACACAACTAACGACGAGTGCAAGCACGCAGTCCAGGCAACAGACAACTATGACTCCACGCACTGACACAAGAGCAACAAGGTGAAACATGCGTAAAACAACAAGGAGAATCTACTACCTGCCCAACACAACAGGACCATGCCTACAAGATAAGGGTCAACATCCCCCTCCTAAAACAACAACCTTAACGAACCAAGACTAGAGCCTCAAGGCGCGTGAACCAAACGCCTGAAGGCATTGCAACCCAAGCACCAACAACGATCTTACAAGGTCATCAAAACCCACAACGGAAAGCACACACCCCCGACCAAGCTATCCTTCACCTCTGTCCCTTAGCGTGCACAATTATCCCCTCATCAGGAATCATGCCGCCCTCAGGTTCTAGGAACGACTATAACCGTGGCGCAACAACATAAATAGACCTTCCACCCCTGCTAAATTCCACGCGCTAGAAGATCAAGAACTATCTAAACACCTGACAACTAACCCTAGCACCCAACGACAGGTTAGCACGACGATTAAGATGTTCAAGCAACACAAACAAAATCCTTGCGCAACAAAAATCAACTTACACACCTTGAATAAAATCATTATGGTATAAATCTTTTAAAGGAAAAAAATAACAATAAAGGATGGTGGCAATATCTTTTATATGGGTTAAGCAAGATAACGGTTAATACGGCAGCTTACAAAGTTTAGGAAATACGGATAAAGGTTAACCTATGACCACTGAAATTAGCACTAGAAGATAATAGTGTAATAACCACAATAATATATAACCAATAAAATTATCAGAGTATAAAGGTAAAACTAAAAGACATCGTGGATATCTCATCGGTATATCTTAGGTATTAATATAATTGAAGGCTGAAGCAATAAAAGAGAACAGTTTTAATAAACATGTTCAATATCCTTAAATTGATTAAGGTAAAAGAAACAGCAAGATTACCCTAAGGTATCGTTGTCACCATATGTAGATATAAATATGGGAAGTTATCCAAAATGAAGAATTTAATACGTTGTCAATACATGATTAATATACAATGTAAAAATGCTAGTTAATACGTTTTCAATATACAAGGTAAAAACATTATCTGAAGGCATGTAGATCACAGTCAAGATAAGGCCATTAGCATCGTCAGGGACATGAAAAGGAATGTAATGCATTCATCACGGATGACATTAGTCTTGTAAAAACCATCAATGTCGAGTAACAGGATGTTAATAACGCAGAGCTTAATTTGTTATTCCCCAAACGTTGACATTAAGTTAAGGACGTCGTCTAACAGGAAATCAATTCGTGGTTAATATAAATGTTAATTCCAGCTGACTTTAATGTAAATTTGTTGTCCCTTAAACGTAACTCTTCTACCTTTAAACAGAATCGTTGCCCTACCCAGTCATGCGGTGCATGAAATTTGCCCAACCAGATGCACTGTCAACGCAACCATCATATCATTGAGTTTTATTGTTGACAAGTGCTTAGTTTTAACCTCAATTCATTGGGTTTAATCAGTGAGAGTTCGTTGAGTTTTATCACCAAATGGGCGTTGACTTTATTAGTGAAAATCACAGTCCAATGCAAGTTAAAAACTGTATTGAAATTGCACTCAACTAAAATTGAACTTACAGCTCTCTCACACTGTACATAACATTTAAATTAGATCGTTGGGGAGACAGAGATATGGCACGTTCTATCCACTGCTACAAGTGGGTGTCTTTTCCATTAAAATACAGCCACATTCGGTCTGAAGGCATTGCACTGTAGCCTACAACTATCACCGACTAAGACGAATGAATCAACATTTAACAATCGGTGGGTGAGTGTCAACTGTCAACAATTATAAGATGAATCAATCAAACCTTTATTGAGCTTTTATATTATTTATTTTTGACATCTATTTTCTCCTCACGATCCGGTGCCAAGAAGTATCAATTTTTTCTTCTCCTTAAACAATCATTCATTTAGGATTACGATTTGGACAATTGCCAACTACAAAATTTCAGATTAAATTCAACTTCCGAAACTACTAAGATAATCAAAATTACAGTTTAGCAATACAAATTATTATTTCTTGAAGACTGCATACACAGAGCCTCCATTTTATTTAAAATTTTTACCTCAAACAATTTTCACCTTAGAGAAATAAAGGTTGAGTAAACAGTAGTTGTTATAGCATTCAATGCAACAGTAACAAAATCGCAGCATAAGATTCGTCGTCAAGCAATGAATCACAGAGGGAACTCATGGTTGAATGTGTTAAGAGTGGAAGGTAATTTCACCAACAGAATAATCAATTGCAGAGGGATAAATTCAAGGTAATGCGTATTGAAACACAGAGGTTAATTTCCATCAAACACAATAAAATGCAGAGGTAATATATAAAAATGCAGAGCCCAAGAAAATGCAGAGATTAAACGCAGAAGATAATAAGTGGTTCGTTGTGGGAAGAAAAACAACCTCAAAGGTAATAAACACAGCAAGGCGTAAGGATCACTCAACCAGGAACAAACAACAGGGTTAGACGGCTGGGCAAAAGCATCCATCGCTCATCATCATCGCACAAAAAGGTAGGGCATTAGGATCTATAGGTCTATTAACAGCAAAGTGACGACCGTCGATCCAGCTCCTGGTCGACTGCCCAGGTGAGGACTAATGAGCTAGGGATGAGGGTGAAGTAAGAAGTGCAACTCATCACAAAATTCCTAAAACCATAGGACGGTCTTCACATGCAGGGATTGAAGGCCAAGGGAATCAATCAACAACGAGCTTAAGGCCATGGGGGGAAAACTAGTCATCAATTAAAATGCTAAGTCAATCATTTTCTTTACCCAATTAAACATATAGAACTAATTGTGTAAAGTATACTAATAATCTATCATGCAGAAATAAAGGAAGCGTACCATAGCCCAAGTCGCCCACTTTGAGTTGTTCTCCCACAAGCTCCATGCAGCTCCCACTTGTCGATCGATGAGACTTCACCGGTACCTCCCAGCCAATGCTAGGGGTACTCTTCTTCCCCCTTAGCCCCCCAAGCAGCAAAGGGGCCACACACACTAAACCAAAGAGCATCTAGCTCCTAGATCGCCTCATAAGGTCGACCTACCACTCCTCACCGAGATGGGTATCCCAACTCCCACAAGCTAAGTCAATCAAGTCTAAAATCCTGCAGTGTAACGTTACGCCTAACTGAAGAGATCCATCCTCCTCCTTCTCCCTCCTTTATATAGAGTTTCTAAGTCATTTACTTTCCCAAAATCCCATTTAATTTATTGTTCAAAAGTTTAATTCATAAAAAACTTCTCCGTACATGTGTCACCCATCCCCTTCATTGCACCATAAATTAATTTAATTAATTAATTAATTACTCCTATTTCCCTCACCCACCTAAAAGCACTCCTAGAATCGCTCCTAGGTGTCCCCATATTCCCTTACAACTTTTAATGACTTTCCCCCTTACTAATTTACCAGTTGAGTTTAATTTAGAAAGTTCTTAAATGTTAGATACCTTACTAAGTTAGACTTTCTTCTTTTTCCTTGTGTTTCCCCTTTCTTTTTATGTTTCCCACTTTTTCCTAGTTTCCTAATTCTTTTAAATTTCCCTCTTTCCCTTTTCATTTAAAACTCAAATTCGCAGGTGTAGAAAATTAACTTTTTCCCTTTTTTCTTTTTAATTAATAAATTTTAATTAGCATAAGCGACGAAACAATTATTTTCCCTTTCTAAATTTTATCCCCCAAAAGATTTTTATAAATTAAAAGAATTACTTATCCCCTTCTCATCACGTGATTAATGATGATTATCATTATTATTTTTTTATTTTTATTTTTGTATAAATAGATAATAAAAAAATTATCACAAGTATCACTTAGACCTAGACTTTATTTTCCTAGGCTCGGCGACATTTTATTAGGGGAAATGTTTTAAATTTTTCTTATCACATTATTCATCCTAAGGCCATCTAGGTTTATCCATTTATTAATTAACAATGAGACGTGCCCTTCAAGACACACTAGGTGCTCTAAGGGTACCACTCACCTCATTATGTTTCCCCTCTGCGACGTGCCCTTCAGGATGCACTACGTGCTCCAAGGGTGCCACTCACCTCTTTCCATTTTTCTTGCGCGACATGCCCTTCAGGACACACTACATGCTCCAAGGGTGCCACTCGCCTCTTGACTGTCTTGGTAGACATCAAAACCCCTGGAGTCAATACTCTGCCAGGTGATCTTGTGGGAGACTAAGGGACTCTAAGGAATAAGGCCCCTACCTTATTGCGCACCCCTTAGAATCATCGTGAGAGACTATCGTAGTCTGCCCTCACGGCATCATGGGTCTTCTTGAACTAGGTAGTCGTTAACCTACAGTTCGAGCCACGACGGGAGTGCTAGTAGGTTGTGGCAGGGTTGTTGTCCACACCTCTCCCTCAACGTCTTTGATAGTCATGCATGACCCCTCTACTCTAAATGTTAGTCTAGTCGGCAAGCTATCGTCAGCCTGCATCATCAACGAATCATATCAAAAATATATCCATAATCATATCATCTAATCAGATGCACAAATATCATATACACAACAATCAAACCCCGATAGTCCACTCCTCGACTCGATCCAGATTCCAAGGGGTTCCATCGATGCCTCTACATCCTCGAGGTCCAAAATCCTACACACTTAGTAAAACCGAGTCAATAGCACATGTCTATGTCAATTCAGCAAAACAACATGTCATCAACCCATAACACCTCATAATCATAATCAAATGCTTAATAGTATAATAATCTAGATCACTTGCAAGCAAGTGTCCTCAAAGAATAAGTTCGCTTGGTGCGCACAAGAGCAGGATGTTACATACACCCCCTCTTGGTCTAAACTTCATCCTAAAGTTTCACAGTATATAAGTGTCGAAATAATGTGTATCACAGTATCATAAGTCTATCTATCCAACAAAATGGAAACTGTTGGTGCATATCAAATGTGTCCTCTGAGTTCACCGTGTGTGGACTATAGTTGTCCCACTGGACCTTGACCTCATCTATTGTTCAACGTCGTAGCTGTCGAATGCGATGATCCAGGATGAGGATTGGCTCAGCCTTGAGCGCACTCTCATATGACACCCACAAGGTGCTCAAGTCAAACATGGGTAGGATCACTAATCATAATGTCTCAAACAAAGACGTGAAAGACATCGTGCATATGCCTCAAGAATCAGGAAAGGCTAGTCAATAGGCCCCGAGCCTCTCTTTTCCACAATCTCATAGGATCCCACAAACCTAGGAGATAATTTAGCCCCTTTTCCAAACTTGATCGAACTCTTATGTGGTTTCAGCCACAAAAATATTTGATCGCCACATTGTAACTACGGTCGACACGACGTGCATCAACATAACTCTTCTGCTATTCCGACACTTCCTTGATCCTTTGTCTTAGTTTGAATTTAATCTTCCATTTCTTGGATCACTTCTGGTCCAACCAGGACCCTATCCTCAAGCCAATCCCAACTCAAAGGCGTCTGACATGGTCGCCCATAAAGAAACTCGAAGGGCGCCATCTTAATGGTGCTTTGGTAACTGTTGTTATATGTGAATTCTAACAATGGAAATAATTCTTCCCAACGCTTTTGTTGGTCCATCACATACATGCGCAACATGTCCTCCAAGGTCTGGTTCGTTTGTTCAGTCTGCATGTCAGTCTCCGGGTGATACAGAGTACTAAATTTAAGTCGGGTTCCCAAGGCCTCTTGGAAACTATTCTAAAATAATCCAGTAAACACCTATCCTCGATCAGATATAATTATCTTAGGTATGCCATGCAGCCTCAGAATATCACTGATGAAAACTCTAGCTATGTAAGGTGTCTAATGTGTCGTACGCATAGGAATAAATGATCACTCTTCGTTAGAGTTTCGACTACCATGAAAATCGAGTCGTGTCTCCTTGCCGTCAGTGGCAATCCCACAATAAAATCCATCGAAAGAACCTCCCATTTCTATTCCGTAATAGTGGGTGGTTGTAGTAATCCTGTTGGATGTCTATGTTTGGCCCTTACCTGCTGACATTCTAGACATTTGGCCACATAGTTGACTATGTCTGCCTTCATTCCTTTCCTAGAAGAATAAGGGTTTAAGGTCCGCCCTCATCTTCGTGACTCCCGGGTGAGCCATGTATACTTCTCTATGAGCCTCATTTAGGATCAAGCTCCTCAACTCATCATTCGGTGGTACGTAAATTCGATTTTTAAACCTCAATAATCCATCATCGTCAAACGTAAATCCTTCCACTCTTGGTACCATCTTTGTGTTTTCTCCGATAAAATCCTCGACCTCTTTGTACCAGTCATCGTCGCACTGTAAATTTGGAATCTTTTCACGTAGATTCGTCTGAAGAGGCAACACCGAAAAGATGTGAGGCCTTCAACTCAATGCATCTGCCACTCGGTTCATTGTTCCTTTTACATAAGAAATCTCAAAATCATAGTCGCAAATCAATTCTGACCAACATCATTGTCGCGCATTCAGGTCGCTTTGAATAAAGATGTGTTGTAGTCCACAGTGATCCATCTTTAGATCAAAATTTCGTCCAACAAGTTAGTGTCTCCAAACCTTCAAGGCATAAAAAATTGCTAACAAATCCAAATCATGTGTCGCATAGTCCTCCTCATGCCTTCTCAATTTCCTCGAGATGTAAGTGATCACTTGACCATCTTGCATAAAGACTCCGCCTAAGCCTTCCTTGGATGCGTCAATGCATGCCAAGAAGTCCATGTCCATGTCAGGGACCTTTAGTATCAGTGTTGTTGTCAACAACTCTTTGAGCCCCCCCAAATGATTCTGCGCATTTTTCAGTACAAACAAACTTCTTGTTCTTCTTCTGCAATTCTATGATCGGATTTGCTATCTTCGAAAATCCCTCGACGAACCGTCGATAGTATCCTGCTAAACCTATGAAGCTACACACTTCCGGGACATTCTTCGGCGCAGGCCATTCCATAATATCATCAACCTTTGTTGGATCCACGGCGATACCTTCGCCGGATATGACATGCCCTAAGTAGTGAATCTTCGATTGATAAAACAAAAGTTTGGATAACTTCCAAAACAATTTGCATTCTCACGGACATTGTAGTACCAAGTGCAAGTTCTCGTCATGCTCCTCCGTCCTCTGAGAGTAAATCAAAATATCATCAATGAATACTTGGGCGAACTTGTCCAAGTACTCACGGAACACCCCATTCATCAAACTCATAAATGCCCCTGGGGCATTTGTCAGTCCCAACAGTAAAACAAGAAACTCAGAATATCCAAACCACACCTTAAAGGAGGTCTTAGGGATGTCATCCCCTTGATACGTAACTGGTGATACCCTGATCGCAAATCAATTCTTGAAATACATTCGCACCCTTAATCTGATCGAACATATCATCAATCCTTGGCAACGGATATTGATTCTTGATCGTTGCGTTGTTCAATTGACTATAGTCAATGCAGAGTTTCCACGACCCATCCTTCTTTCGTATGAGGATAACAAGCACACCCCACGGTGACACACTCGGACATATACGTCTCGGGTCCAGCAACTCCTTTAGTTGCATTCTCAACTCCTGTAACTCTTGGGTCGACATCCGATAAGGCATTCTAGCTATCGGTTCAGTCCCCATTTTTAGGTCTATGGTAAACTCCAATTCCCTCTCCAGCGGCATTCCAGGTAACTCCTCCAGCAAGACGTCTACAAACTCTCTCACCATCGGAAGGTGTTTTATACCTTCCGCTACTCCCTTTTTGTTTAACGCAAGGATCGCATAAAGATTACATCCCTTGTGCATGGTCTTCTGTAGCTGCAAGGAAGAGATGAACCTCAAGGAAACTCCTTGGTTCCGTCCTACAATCACGTGTCTTTGTCCCTCATGATCGACCAAGCTCAACCATTTTGTCTTACAGTTGAGTATCGCCTCATGCGATTCCAACCAATCCATACCGATCACGACATCATAAGATCCTAAGATCGTAACGTACAGGTTGTCCCTGGTGACAAACTCTCCCAGGTTAAGGGTACATCTCGTAACCTTTCCTCCAACCTTCTGTTTAGCTCTAGAAGCCATCTCTACGAAGCTAAACTCATCCTGTTCGACTCCCTTTACCTTAATCCTTTTTAGCGCTACACCAGAAATGAAACTCTCGGTAGCACTGGGATCTATCAAAATACTAAGGGTTTGGTCAGGGATGGTACCTAACGTCTCGATCACAGTTGACTGGTGCTCTTCCTGGCGGTTATTCACCGCTGCACGAATCTGATGGGACTTGTCCAAATCTCCCACGGTAGTGGGTCCGACTGATCCAGAGGCTCTAGTCCTCTCCACTAGGAAGTCGTACTGGTAGTGTAGATCCCCACACGTCCAAGACCCCTTCTTCAGTCCAATACTCCTGGTACCCGAAGTAGAAGATGAATTCCAATGCTAAGGCCAACACAAATGTGTTGACCTTAAGTTTCTCAATAAGGGTGCAGAGCATACCGAAGCAACTCCAAAAATGGGACTCGTACTTGGGCACCGTACGACCGCCCTATTGTAAGGCATTTTAACTCGTTGAGTTGACGCTTGACGAATTCCTCAGAAGATACCTCTCATGGAACTGTTCCTCAAAAATTTCCCATGACACGACGTTGACGACCATGTTCAAATGTGGTGGGAGCATCTTCCTCCATAAAAGAGCGCTCCCCTTCAGTTGAAATACCACCATGCGGACCTTCACACTGGAGGTCGTAATCACGAAGTGTGAAGAACAATGCCTTTCCTTACAACCATGCCTCGATGGAACAGCTATCTGTGACGCTCATGGACTCAAGAAATCAACTCTCTCAAGTTCTTGGTGGATGCTAACAGCACTAGCTAAGGCGCGTTGTGGACCCTCAAGGGTACAGGTGCCCTGGCCTCCTCTCAGTACCGATGGTGAATCAAGGCCCTTTGACAATACCTGGAAGGGCCTTGTCAAACCATCATCATCCCTTATAGAAAGTGAATCCAGTCCAAGGACTTGCCCTTCCCCTTGGGGGTTCAACTATGAGGGTGTGGGAACTTCTGGAAGTGTCACACCCCCTTCACATCCACTTCCATGGCACCACGTTGTGAACCTCTAAGTCGTCCTCTAAATGTGATCACCACATGGACACGTTAAGGTTTTTAATTAACGTAAAGGTTAATACTCACGGGTTTACTGCAGTGGAAACCCTGGCATTCCACAATCGCAGGTTTGAACCTTGCTCTGATACCATATGTAGATATAAACTTGGGAAGTTATCCAAACTGAAGAATTTAATACACTGTCAATACACGATTAATATACAATGTAAAAACGCTAGTTAATACGCTGTCAATTTACAAGGTAAAAACCCTATTTGAAGGCATGTAGATCGCAATCAAGATAAGGCCATTAGCATCGTTGGGGACATGAACAAGAATGTAGTCCATTCATCACGCATGACATTTGTCTTGTAAAAACCATCAATGTCGAGAAACGGATGTTAATAAAGCAGAGCTTAATTTTCTATTCCCCAAACGCTGACATTAAGGTAAGGACGTCGTCTGATAGGAAATCAATTCTTGGTTAAATTAAATGCTAATTCCAGCTGACTTCAATGTAAATTTGTTGTCCCTTAAACGTAACTATTCTGCCTTTAAAGAGAATCGTTTCCCTACCCAGTGATGCGGTGCATGAAATTCTCCCAACCAGATGCACTGTCAACGCAACCATAATTTCACTGAGTTTTATTGTTGACAAGCGCTTAGTTTTAACCTCAATTCGTTGGGTTTAATTAGTGAGAGTTCATTGAGTTTTATCACCAAACGGGCGTTGTGTTTATTAGTGAAAATCCCAATCCAATGCAAGTTAAAAACCGTATTGAAATTGCACTCAACTTAAATTGAACTTACAGCTCTCTCATGTTGCACGTAACATTTAAATTAGATCGTTGGGGAGACAGAGATAATGCGTATTCGAGGTAATGCATATTGAAACGCAGAGGGTAATTTCCATCAAACACAATAAAAATGAGGTAATATATCTAAATGCAGAGCCCTAGAAAATGCAGAGATTAAACGCAAAAGATAATAAGCAGTTCGTTGCGGGAAAAAAAACCACCTCAGAGGTAATTAATATAGCAAGGCGCAGGGCTCACTCAACCAGGAACAAACAACAGGGTTAGACGGTCGGGCAAAAGAATCTATCACTCGTCATCATCACACAGAAAGGCAGGGCATTAGGCTCTATAGGTCTATTAACATCGAAGTGACGGTTGTGGATACGGCTCCTGGTCGACTACCCAGGCGAGGACTAATGAGCTAGGGACGAGGGCGAAGTAAGAAGTGCAACTCATCACAAAATCAATAAAACCATAGGACGGTCATGACATGCAGGGATTGAAGGCCAAAGGAATCAATCAACACTGAGCTTAAGGCCATGGGGGGGAAATTAGTCATCAATTAAAATGTTAACCCAATCGTTTTCTTTACCCAAATACACATACTAATAATCTATCATGCATAAATAAAGGAAGCGTACCATAGCCCAAGTCGCCCGCTCTGAGTTGTTGTCTCGCGTGCTCCGTGTAGCTCCTGCTTTTCGATCGATGAGACTTCACCTCTACCTCCCAGCCAACGCTAGGGGTACTCTTCTTCCCCCTTAGCCCCCCGAGCCGCAAAGGGGCCACGCACACTAAACCAAAGAGCAACTAGCTCCTAGCTCGCCTCGCAAGGTCGAGCTACCACTCCTCACCGAGCTAGGTATCCCAACTCCCACAAGCTAAGTCAGTCAAGTCTAAAATCCTGCAGCGTAACGTTACACCTAACTGAAGAGATCCATCCTTCTCCTTCTCCCTCCTTTATATAGAGTTTCTAAGTCATTTACTTTCCCAAAGTCCCATTTAATTTATTGTTCAATAATTTAATTCATAAAAATCCTCCTCGTACATGTGTCACCCATCCCCTTCATTGCACCATAAATTAATTTCATTAATTAATTAATTACTCCTATTTCCCTCACCCACCTAAAAGCACTCCTAGAATCGCTCCTAGGTGTCCCCATATTCCCTTACAAATTTTAATGACTTCCCCCCTTACTAATTTACTAGTTGAGTTTAATTTAGAAAGTTCTTAAATGCTAGATACCTTACTAAGTTAGACTTTCTGCTTTTTCCTTGTGTTTCCCCTTTCTTTTTATGTTTCCTGCTTTTTCTTAGTTTCCTAATTCTTTTAAATTTCCCTCTCTCATTTTTCATTTAAAACTCAAATTGGCAGGTGTAGAAAATTCATTGTTTTCCCTTTTTCCTTTTTAATTAATAAATTTGAATTAGCATAAGTGACAAAACAATTATTTTCCCTTTCTAAATTGTATCCCCCAAACAATTTTTATAAATTAAATGAACTACATACCCCCTTCTCATCACGTGATTAATGATGATTATCATTATTATTTATTTATTTTTATTTTTATTTTTATATAAATAGATAAAAAAAAATATCACAAGTACCACTTAGACCTAGACTTTATTTTCCTAGGCTCAATGACATTTTATTAGGGGAAATGTTTTAAATCTTTCTTATCACGTTATTCATCCTAATGCCATCTAGGTTTATCCATTTATTAATTAACAATGCGACGTGCCCTTCAGGACGCACTAAGTGCTCCAAGGGTGCCACTCGCCTCATTCTGTTACCCCTACGCGACGTGCCCTTTAGGACGCACTACGTGTTGCAAGAGTGCCACTCACCTCTTAATTGACCTGGTAGACATCAAAACCCCTGGATTCAATACTCTGTTAGGTGATCTTGTGGGAGACTAAGGGCCTCTAAGGAATAAGTCCCCTACCTTATTGCGCGCCCCTTAGAATCATCGTGAGTGACTATCACACTCTGCCCTCACGGCATCGTGGGTCTTCTCAAACTAGGTAGTTGTTAACCTACAGTTCGAGCCATGACGGGAGTGTTAGTAAGCTGTGGCAAGGCTGTTGTCCACACCTCTCCCTCAAAGTCTATGGTAGTCATGCATGACCCCTCTACTCCACATGTGAGTCTAGTCGACAAGCTATCGTCAGCCTGCATCATCAACGAATCATGTCAGAAATATATCCATAATCATATCATCTAATCAGATGCACAAATATCATATATACAACAATCAAACCCCAATTGTCCACTCCCCGACTCGATCCGGAGTCCAATGGGTTCCATCGATGCCTCTACATCCTCGAGTTCCAAAGTCCTGCACACTCAGTAAAACCAAGTCAATAGCACCTGTCTATGTCAATGAAGCAAAACAACATGTCATCAACCCATAACGCCTCATAATCATAATCAAATGCTTAATAGTATAATAATCTGGATCACTTGAAAGCAAGTGTCCTCAAAGAATAAGTTCACTCAGTGCACGCAAGAGTGGGATGTTACATACACCCCTCTTGGTCTAAACTTTGTCTCGAAGTTTCACAGTATATAAGTGTTGAAATAATGTGTATCACAGTATCATAAGTCTATCTATTCAACAAAATGGAAATTGTTGGCGCATATCAAATGCGTCCTCCAAGTTCGCCGTGTGCGGACTATAGTTGTCCCCCTGGACCTTGACCTCGTCTACTGTTCAATGTCGTAGTTGTCGAATGCGATGATCCAGTATATGGATCGGCTCAGTCGTGAGCGCACCCTCATCTAACACCCGCAAGATGCTCAAGTCAAACATGGGTAGGATCACTAATCATAATGTCTCAAATAGAGACGTGAAAGAAATCTTGCATATGCCTCAAGAATCAGACAAGGCTAGTCAACAGGCCCTGAGCCTCTCTTTTCCACAATCTTGTAGGATCCCACGAACCTAGGAGATAATTTAGCCCCTTTTCCAAACCTGGTCAAACTCTTATGCGGTTTTATCCACAAAAATATTCGATCACCACATCGTAACTACGGTCGACACAACGTGCATCGACATAACTCTTATGTCGTTCAGACATTCCTTGATCCTTTATCTTAGTTTGAATTTAATATTCCATTTCTTGGATCGCTTCCGGTCCCACCAGGACCCTATCCTCAAGTCGATCCCAAATCAAAGGTGTCTGACACGGTCACCCATAAAGAAACTTGAAGGGCACCATCTTAATGGTGCTTGTGTAATTGTTGTTATATGTGAATTCTACCAGTGGCAAGAATTCTTCCCAACGCTTTTGTTGGTCCATCACCTACATGCGCAACATGTCCCCCAAGGTTTGGTTCATTCATTTGGTCTGCCTGTTAGTCTCCAGGTGATACACAATACTAAAGTTAAGTCGAGTTCCCAAGGGCTCTTGGAATCTAGTCCAAAATCATCCAGTAAATATCGATCCTCGATCGGATATAATTCTCTTAGGTACGCCATGCAACCTCAGAATATCACTAATGAAAACTCTAGCTATGTTAGGTGCCTAATGTGTCGTACGCATAGGAATAAATGAGCACTCTTTGTCAGAATGTCGACTACCATGAAAATCGAGTCATCTCTCCTTCTCGTCAGTGGAAATCCCACAATAAAATCCATCGAAATAACCATCCATTTCGATTCCGAAATAGCTGGTGGTTGCAGTAATCCTATTGGATGTCTATGTTTATCCCTTACCTGCTAACATTCTAGACATTTGGCCACATAGTTGACTATGTCTTCCTTCATTCATTTCCTATAAGAATAAGGGTTTAAGGTCCTCCCTCATCTTCGTGACTCCCGGGTGAGCCATGTATACTGCTCTATGAGCCTCGTTTAGGATCAATATCCTCAACTCATCGTTCGGTGGTATGTAAATCCAATTTTAAAACCTCAATAATCCATCATCGTCAAATGTAAATCCTTCCACTCTTGGTACCATCTTTGTGTTTTGTCCGATAATATCCTCGACCTTTTTGTACCAGTCATCGTCACGCTGTAAAGTTAGAATCTTTTCACGTAGATTCCTCTGAAGAGGCAACACCGAAAAGATGTGAGGTCTTCGACTCAATGCATCTGCCACTCAGTTCATTGTTCCTTTTACATAAGAAATCTCGAAATCATACTCGCTAAGCAATTCCGACGAACGTCGTTGTCGCGCATTCATATCTCTTTGTGTAAAGATGTGTTGTAGTCAACAGTGGTCCATATTTAGTTCAAAATTTTGTCCAACAAGGTAGTGTCTCCAAACCTTCAAGGCATAAACAATTCTTAACAAATCGAAATCATGTGTCGCATATTCCTCCTCATGCATTCTCAATTTTCTCAAGATGCAAACGATCACTTGATCGTCTTGCATCAAGACTCCACCTAAGCCTTCCTTGGATGGATCAGTGCATACCAAGAAGTCTGCATCCATTTCAGGGACCTTTAGTATCGGTGTTGTTCTCAACAGATCTTTGAGCCTCCCAAATGCTTCTACGCATTTTTCAGTCCAAACAAACTTCTTGTTCTTCTTTTGCAATTTCGTGATCGGATTTGCTATCTTCGAAAATCCCTCGATGAACCGTTGATAGTATCCTGCTAAAGCCATGAAGCTACGCACTTCCAGGACATTCATCAACGCAAACCATTCCATAATAGCCTCGACCTTTGTTGGATCCATGGCGATACCTTCACCGGAGATGACATGCCCTAAGTAGTGAATCTTCGATTGATAAAACGAGCATTTGGACAACTTCCCAAACAATTTTCGCTCTCGCGGACACTGTAGAACCAAGAACAAGTGCTTGTCATGCTCCTCCATCGTCCAAGAGTAAATCAAAATATCGTCAATGAATACTTGGATGAACTTTTCCAAGTACTCGCGGAACACCCCGTTCATCAAACTCATAAATACCCCTGGGGTGTTTATCGGTCCCAACGGTAAAACAAAAAACTTGTAATGTCCAAACCTCATCTTAAAGGCATTATTAGGGACATCATCCCCTTGATACATAACTGGTGATACCCTGATCAAAAATCGATCCTTGAAACACTGTCGCACCCTTCATCTGATCGAACAGATCATCAATCCTCAACAACAGATATTGATTCTTGATCATTGCCTTGTTCAATTGATGGTAGTTAATGCAGAGTCTCCACGACCCATCCTTCTTTCGTATGAGGATAACAGGCACACCCCACGGTGACACACTCGGACATATAAGTCCTAGGTCCAGCAACTCCTTCAGTTGCATTCTCAACTCCTATAAATCCGGGGTTGACATCCGATAAGGCGTTCTAGCTATCAGTTCAGTCCCCAGTTTTAGGTCTATGGTAAACTCCAATTCCCTCTCCGGCGGCATTCCAGGTAACTCCTTTGGAAAGAAGTATGCAAACTCTCTCACCATGAGAAGGTGTTCTATACCTTCCACTACTCCCTTTTCGTTTAACGCAAGGATCGCATAAAGCTTACATCCCTTGCGCATGGTCTTCCGTAGCTGCAAGGAAGAGATGAACCTCGGGGAAACTCCCTGGTTTCGTCCTACAATCACGTGTCTTTGTCCCTCATCATCGACCAAGCTCAACCATTTTGTCTTACAGTTGAGTATCGCCTCATGCGATTCCAACCAATCCATACCGATCACGACATCATAAGATCCTAAGATCGTAACGTACAGGTTGGCCCTGGTGACAAAATCTCCCAGGTTAAGGGTACATCCCGTAAACTTTCCTCCAACCTTTTGTTTAGCTCTAGACGCCATTTCTATGAAGCTAAACTCATCATGTTGAACTCCCTTTACCTTAATCCTTTTTAGTGTTGCACCAGAAATGAAACTCTCGGTAGCACTGGGATCTATCAAAATACTAAGGTTTTGGTCAGCGACGGTACCTAACGTCTCGAGCATAGTCAATTGGTGCTCTGCCTGGCAGTTATTCACTGTTGCACGAATCCGATGGGCCTTGTCCAAATCTCCCACGGTAGTGGGTCCGGCTGATCCAGATGCTCTAGTCCTCTCCACTGGGCAGTCGTGTTGGTAGTGTAGATCCCCACACATCCAACACCCCTTCTTCGGTCCAGTACTCCTGGTACCCAAAGTAGAAGATGAATTCCAACGCTAAGGCCAACACAAACGTGTTGACCTTAAGTTTCTCGGTAAGGGTGCGGAGCATACCGAACCAACTCCAAAAATGGACCTCGTACTTGGGCACCGTATGACCGCCCTATCGTAAGGAGTTTTAACTCGTTGAGTTGTCGCTCAACAAATTCCTCAGAAGATACCTCTTGTGGAACTGTTCCTCGAACATTTCCCATGACACATCGTCGACAACCATGTTCAAATGTAGTGGACCTTCACGCTGGAGGTCGTAATCGTGAAGTGTGAAGCACAATGCCTTTCCCTACAACCATGCCTCGATGGCACAGCCATCCGCGACACTCATGGACCCGAGAACTCAACTCTCTCAAGTACTTGGTGGATGCTAACGAAACTAGCTAGGGCGCGTTGTGGACCCTCAGGGGTACAAGTGCCCTGGTGTCCTCTCAATACCCATGGTGAATCAAGCCCCTTTGACAATACCTGGAAGGGCCTTGTCAGAGCATCATTATTCCTTATAGCAAGTGAATCCAGCCCAAGGACTTGACCTTCCCCTTGGGGGTTCAACTCCGAGGGTGTGGGAACATCTAGAGGCGTCGCACCTGCTTCAATGGCACCGCGTTGCGAACCTCTGAGGCATCCTCTAAATGTGATCACCACATGGACACGTTAAGGTTTTCAATTAACACAAGGGTTAATAATCATGGGTTTATTACAGTGGAAATCCTAGCGTTCCATAGTCACAGGGTTGAACCTTGCTCTTGTACCATATGTAGATATAAATCTGGGAAGTTATCCAAAATGAAGAATTTAATACGTTGTCAATACACGATTAATATACAATGTAAAAACGCTAGTTAATACGCTATCATTATACAAGGTAAAAATGCTATCTGAAGTCATGTAGATCACAGTCAAGATAAGGCCATTAGCATCATCAGGTACATGAATAGGAATGTAGTGCATTCATCACACATGACATTAGTCTTGTAAAAACCATCAATGTCGAGAACAAGAAGTTAATAACGCAGAGCTTAATTTTCTATTCCCCAAACGCTGACATTAAGGTAAGGAAGTCGTCTGATAGGAAATCAATTTGTGGTTAATGTAAATGCTAATTCCAACTGACTTTAATGTAAATTTGTTGTCCCTTAAACGTAACTCTTTTACCTTTAAACAGAATCGTTGCCCTACCTAGTCATGAGATGCATGAAATTTTCCCAACCAGATGCACTGTCAACGCAGCCATCATTTCGCTGAGTTTTATTGCTGACAAACGCTTAGTTTTAACCTCAATTCGTTGGGTTTAATCAGTGAGAGTTCATTGAGTTTTATCACCAAACGGGCGTTGACTTTATTAGTGAAAATCACAGTCCAATGCAAGTTAAAAACCGTATTGAAATTGCACTCAACTTAAATTGAACTTACAGCTCTCTCACACTGCATGTCACGTTTAAATTAGATCGTTGGGGAGACAGAGATATGGCGCATTCTATCCACTGCTACAAGTGGGTGTCTTTTCCATTAAAATACAGCCACATTTGGTCTGAAGGCATTGCACTGTAGCCTAAAACTATCACCGACTAAGATGAATGAATCAACATTTAGCAATCCGTGGGTGAGTGTCAACTGTCAACAATTATAAGACGAATCAATCAAACCTTTATTGATCTTTTATATTATTTATTTTTGACATCTATTTTCTCCTCACGATCCGGTGCCAAGAAGTATCAATTTTTCTGCTCCTTAAACAATCATTCATTTAGGATTATGATTTGGACAATTGCCAACTGCAAAATTTTAGATTAAATTTAACTTATGAATCTACTAAGATAATCAAAATTACAGTTTAGCAATACAAATTCTTATTTCTTGAAGACTGCGTACACAGAACCTCCATTTTCTTTAATAAAGTTTTACCTCAAACAATTTGCAACTTAGAGAAATAAAGGTTAAGCAAACAGTAGTTGTTATCACAGTCAATGGAACAGTAACAAAATTGTTGCATAAGATTCGTCATCAAGAAATGAATCACAAAGGGAACTCGTGGTTGAATGCGTTAAGAGCGAAAGGTAATTTCGCCATCAGAATAATGAATTGCAGAGGGATAAATTTGAGGTAATGCATATTGAAACACAGAGGGTAATTTCCATCAAACCCAATAACACACAGAGGTAATATATCAAAATGCAAAGCCCAAGCAAACGCAGAAGATAATAAGCAGCTCATTGCGAGAAGAAAAACCACCTCAGAGGTAATCAATGTAGCAAGGTGCAAGGCTCACTCAACCAGGAACAAACAACAGGGTTAGACGATTGGGCAAAAGCATATGTCGTTCATCATCATCGTACAGAAAGGTAGGGCATTAGGATCTATAGGAGTATTAACACCGAAGTGACGACCATGGATCCGGCTCCTGGCCGACTGCCCAGGCAGGGACTAATGAGCTAGGGACGAGGGCGAAGTAAGAAGCGCAACTCATCACAAAATCAATAAAACCATAGGACGGTCATGACATGAATGGATTGAAGGTCAAGGGAATCAATCAACAGAGAGCTTAAGGCCATGGGGGGGAAATCAGTCATCAATTAAAATGATAAGCCAATCATTTTCTTTACCCAATTAAACATACATAACTAAAAGCGTAAAGTATACTAATAATCTATCATGCAGAAATAAATGAAGCGTATTGTAGCCCAATTCGTCCGCTCTGAGTTGTTGTCCCGTGCGCTCCATGCAGCTCCCGCTTGTCGATCGATGAGACTTCACCGGTACCTCCCATCCAATGCTAGGGGTACTGTTCTTCCCCCTTAGCCCCCTGAGCCGCAAAGGGGCCACGTACACTAAACCAAGGAGCAGCTAGCTCCCAGCTCGCCTCGCAAGGCCGAGCTACCACTCCTCACCAAGCTGGGTATCCCAACTCCCACAAGCTAGGTCAGTCAAGTCTAAAATCCTGCAGTGTAATGTTATGCCTAACTGAAGAGATCCATCCTCCTCCTTCTCCCTCCTTTATATAGAGTTTCTAGGTCATTTACTTTCCCAAAATCCCATTTAATTTATTGTTCAATAATTTAATTTATAAAAAAAATCCTCGTACATGTATCACCCATCCCCTTCATTGCACCATAAATTAATTTCATTAATTAATTAATTACTCTTATTTCCCTCACCCACCTAAAAGCACTTCTAGAATCCCTCCTAGGTGTCCCCATATTCCCTTACAATTTTTAATGACTTTCCCCCTTACTAATTTACTAGTTGAGTTTAATTTTGAAAGTTATTAAATGCTAGATACCTTACTAAGTTAGACTTTATGTTTTTTCCTTGTGTTTCCCCTTTCTTTTTATGTTTTCCGCTTTTTCCTAGTTTCCTAATTCTTTTAAATTTCTCTCTTTTCCTTTTCATTTAAAACTCAAATTGGCAGGTGTAGAAAATTAACTTTTTCCCTTTTTCCTTTTTAATTAATAAATTTTAATTAGCAAAAGTGACAAAACAATTATTTCCCCTTTCTAAATTTTATCCCCCAAAAGATTTTTATAAATTAAATGAATTACTTACCCCCTTCTCGTCAAGTGATTAATGATGATTATCATTATTATTTATTTATTTTTATTTTTATTTTTATATAAATAGATAATAAAAAAATTATCACAAGTATCACTTAGACCTAGACTTCATTTTCCTAGGCTCGGCAACATTTTATTAGGGGAAATGTTTTAAATATTTCTTGTCATGCTATTCATCCTAAGGCCATCTAGGTTTATCCATTTATTAATTAACAACGTGATGTGCCCTTCAGGATGCACTAGGTGCTCCAAGGGTGCCACTCGCCTCATTTTGTTTCCCCTACGCAACGTGCCCTTCAGGACGCACTATGTGCTCCAAGGGTGCCACTCGCCTCTTGACTGACTTGGTAGACATCAAAACCCCTAGAGTCAATACTCCGCCAGTTGATCTTGTGGGATACTAAGGGCCTCTAAGGAATAAGGCCCCTACCTTATTGCATGCCCCTTAGAATCATCGTGAGCGATTGTCAAACTCTGCCCTCATGACACCGTGGGTCTTCTCGAACTAGGTAGTCGTTAACCTACAGTTCGAGCCACGACGGGAGTGCTAGTAGGTTGTGGCAGGGTTTTTGTCCACACCTCTCCCTCAACGTCTCTAGTAGTCGTGCGTGACCCCTCTACTCCACATGTGAGTTTGGTCGGCAAGCTATCGTCAGTTTGCATCATCAACGAATCATGTCAGAAATATATCCATAATCATATCATCTAATCATATGCACAAATATCATATATACAACAATCAAACCCCAATAGTCCACTCCCCGACTCGATCTAGAGTCCAAGGGGTTCCATCGATGCCTCTGCATCCTCGAGGTCCAAAATCCTGCACACTCAGTAAAACCGAGTCAATAGCACCTGTCTATGTCAATGCAGCAAAACAACATGTCATCAACCTATAACACCTCATAATCATAATCAAATGCTTAATAGTATAATAATCTGGATCACTTGCAAGCAAGTGTCCTCAAAGAATAAGTTCACTCAGTGCGCGCAAGAGTGGGATGTTACACTTGTCAAGGGATTTCATTTAAGAGATTTTCTTGTGAATTTCATTGGCTAGAACTTGTTGTAGAAAAAGTATTTTACAGCCACAAGTCTTACCTAATATATTGTTGATAACATGTTTTTTCAACCCTATTTAGCCATCAAAACTTATGTTTAAACATTGGGATATTATCTATATGTTAGGGCTTGATTACCCAATAATTATTTGATGTTTTGGATGGTAAATTTTGCATCCAGTAACATCTTTATTTGTTGATCTATATATTTCCATACTACTGCAATTTGGGACAACAAGCTTATCTTTCTAATTCCCCATTGATTAGAGGCTTGGTTTATCGACAATTATCTTGTTTTAGGCAAGGTTTACATTGTTTAGTAGGTGCACAACACTTGGAAACCATCTACCCTTCCACAAGACTCTTTTTCAAGCCCTATATTCATCTCCAAACTAGACCTATAGGAGATCCATTAGCCATTCTTTCACTTTCCATCTCAATCCCCCTATGATCATGAGGATTCCCCCCTTGTGGTGACTTTTCATCACTAAAGCGAGGGGAGTGTCTATATAAGGTGACAATGGGTAGGTACTTCCATAGTTGTCACACTTTTGTGGGTTGGATTGGGATTTTCCCAATCTAGAGATTGTGCGATAACACTTCTAAAATTAAAATCCTATCCAATCTTTTTTTATTTGGTCTTCCCCTGTCCTCTTGTTTCTTCGAATTGGGGTTAATTTTTTTATGAAGAATCATAAGAGTTTATCCACTTGAGCTATTGGTCCCCAGTCCTTGGAATCCCCCACATAGAAATTTAGATCTCCATCAATAATCACTAGACCTTGTCTAGTCCAGTCCATACTTGTAATGTCCCTGATTTAGAATAAACTAAAATCAAAAATTCTTAATCATATAATAATGGACCTCAGTCATTGCAATTATCACACCTAAAAAACAATCAATTAGGGAAGTGTTATCTGGAACATTCATCCCATAAAACCTAACTTTTTTTGGCTCTTACTTGAAACATCTTTGGGAATAAGGAAGTAAAGCATACAACATACAAGAAAGTTCATGATTGTTCAAATTATAGAATACATGATTTAGTCCATAAAATTGAATAAAAAAAATTTTGTTGGGCAAAAAATGTTCAACCAAGCATAGTTATCATAATAAATCACTTGGTTTTGAAATGGTCATTGTCGTGCATGACCACAAATGCTTGATGGTTAACTAAATTCCCCACTTGAAGTACAACTCAATTTTCTTGGATCAAAACAAAACTTTTCATCAGTCTCTAATGATTCCCATGTTCATATTCCTTTTTATTTCATCATAGTAGTTACATAAACCTGGACCCACAACATCAACAGGTTTAGTAAATGACTAGTTCCACTAAGTATAACATGAAATAAATGAGATACCAACATGCTAGCATGAACATTGGGATAAAGCAGAAAAACTCAAGCAACTATCAACACCCGATCTACATCACCTAAAAACTATTTCATATTTGAGTATACACCACATACTTTAGCCCATAAATTCATGCATCTGAGTGTGATGTGAAAAAACTCAACATTTAAAATAAGACACAAATCTTGTTTATTCGCTAAGCAACCATTATATGTTGTAAATAACGTTAATGAAGCTATCAAACAACTAACACTCTCTATATTATCTAATACCAAGGACATGGCTACCTTACTGATGGCTTGGAGAGCACAACACATGCTTACCCATTATCCCTTTGGATTTGAACAACTCTAAGTTGAATCGTTTTCTTCAAACCTTGTGTTATTTCACATTTGGAATATGAAATAGATAAATATCATTCATATTATTTTTAGGCTAGCTAATTATCTATGAGTACATACGGTCCTACGAAAAGTGCTTAGAAAACTAAAAGTCTAAGTTATTGGCTCAGAATGGCGTGATCATCATCTAATCCGAGGGTACTTTGAACACACATGTGTTTTCAATCTTAAGGTCATCTTTGACGAATTATGTGCATTGGACATCATTCCCTTTGTCCTGGATGGTTTCCTATACAATTTTCACATGTTACTTTCATTTATTATTTCCATTGTCTTCCCATGCTCCCTCACTACAATTACATAGGTAAAATAATGAACACTTGAGGATTTGGGTTTGGTTTCAATGGCCCATTAATTTTACTAATTTTAACCAATACTAACAAGCGCAGACATGAGAGAAGTAGATCCAATTAGAGTTTAAGCATCATTAATGGAATATTCAAATTAAAGCTTGAACATACATGTTGTATTGAGCATTCACTTGTTCGAGAGAGTTCTAGCAAGGCAAAATGTTGTGCCTATTTGAACTTAAGATTACAAGGCATTCATGAGAGAAATTGTTTTCAAACATGTTGTTGAACCTTATTTTCTTAGAGATTTGATCTATGAGACTTGTAGGTTGTTACACCTAAGGCATCCCCCTGTCTTGCTCTAACATAACATAACACATATCAACTGTGCTCAAGGCACATCATAGGGTTCTAGTGTCACTACATAGGCATTCTTTACGTGATTTTCAGTGTCAAAAACCATCATTTTTCCTTCCAAGACATATCCATCATCTCACCTGGATCATATACATATATTTACCATGAAGTATCATAATTAATGATTCTAATCATAAATCTTTTGTTTCAAACTTGTTTCATACAAAAATTATATTTCACAAGTATGAGATTATTTTCATAATGTTTGGCTCTTGCATGTGGTAGCACCGAGTCTTAATTATGGACTTATAATCATTTCTATATTTAAGACCATTCTACCTCCAATCTGTACTTTCAATCAACCCAACAAATGTAAGTATTTATTCATATAATCCTTTCATTGCAATATGTACAACAATCCATGAAATTATCTCGGAATTTTCACACAAACAAGTCAATCACTTTCATATGGTAATCATATTAAATGCAATAAAATATTATCTACTAAATATGCATTACCAACACTTCGATCATTTCTAATTATTTGTACTTAGTTGAGCCTCGAAAAGTTCAAGTTGTGAATTCAACTTAGCAACCTTAACATCTCTTTTTCCTTCTTGTGAGCTAAGATTGTTATTTGCAAACATCAAGTAATAATGACTCTTGTTTAGAGAGAATAAGGCCCATAAAGTTTTATACAACTGATTTATTTTCCCATGTCTAATGAGCAAAGTGTAATTCCTAGCCCTAACACAAAAGCCTAGAAGTTAGTTAGACTCGATAATCCTTTTTTCCATCCCGTGATATCCCCCCCAAATCTTCCTAAAGCATCAATAAAGAAAAAATCCTAACCCTTTAAAATTCTTGTCGAGTCATTAATAACCGTGTCCCCATTTGTCCCAATCTCTTGCAAGAAAATGATATATGGGTTGTGAACTTTAATTAATCTTTAAAGGGCCATTATTTTTTAGGAATTGGGCAATCTTTTGCAATTTAGGGTTAAAAAAATCATTTGGGAACATTTTTGGGGGAATTTTCTCTAAGGAACCAAATCAAGGACATATGTCTTTCACTTTTAACTTTTGAGGTAGCTTGCTTCTTTGCCTACTAAATGAGGGATTTTCGACATGTCTGGCAAGGTTTGGAGAACTAATTGTTTCTAGGAGCCCCGATCCTCCTGCTATTCCTCCCAAAAAAATAAGGGTCACTCCTCTCATTCTATATTTGAAATTATATTTAAGAGGCTTGTTGTTAAAAAACAAATATCAAAATAGAATAAAAATCTTAGAATAAGTACTCAACGCCTTGACAAAGAGAGAAATTCAGATAATAAGCCTCTTCGAGGGGGAAAACTCCTTATACATCATATGAATTCACAAATACAAGATGATTCCAAATGAAAAGATCTCCTTGGTATATATAGGAGACTAGGAGGTACAATTGCAACTAATGGACCCAAGCCGACATAAATAAAATAACAATACTAATGTAATATGCCCCAATTAAGGGGCAATGTGCCATGATTTAGGGATTAGTATGCCCCTCCCCTTAAGACAAGTGTTGTCCTCAACGCTTGAGTAGTTCTACATGATTTTGTATAAAAGACTCATCTTCCCATGTAGAATCTTTAGCAGGTAGTTTCTCCCACTTAATGAGATACTCTGAAATTGTTCTATTCCTCAGTTGGAGAATTCTTGTGTCAATGATAGCTTCAGTCCAATATGATGTTTCCTTCATCGTAGAGTTCTAGAAATATAGTTTGAATTGGGATCTTGTCACCTGTAACCTTCTTTAAGCACAAAAAATGGAAAATTGGGGGTACTTGCAAAGATGCAGACAACTCCAATTTGTATGTCGTAGTACCAATCTTTTGCAACACCTTATAAGGGCCATAGTACTTTGGTGATAATTTATTATCATTCTTAGCTTTCTTGAGGGACATTTGTTTGTATGGTTGTAGTCTTAAAAATGCCCAATCCCGTACTTCAAAACGTATTTCACTACGATGTTGATCTACTTGTTGTTTCATGCGATTTTGTGCCATGGTCAAGTTGTCCTTCAAGAGTTGGAGAAATTTTTGTTGATGCTTGATGTGATATTCCACTACTTGAACCCTATATTTTTATTTTAGAGAAGAAGTGATGGATGGTGGGTGATATCAATAAAGCACCATAAATGGTATCATTTTTGTTGTAGTATGAAAGGAAGTGTTATACAATCATTCTGCCAAGGGTAACCACTTGAACCATTGTGTTTGTTTATCAGAGACAAAGCAACGAAGTTAGCCTTCCAAACATTTGTTGACTATCTCAATTTGTCCATCTGATTAAGGATGATAAGATGAGTTATGAGCCAATTGAGTGCCCAAACAAGAAAACAATTATGTCCAAAAATGTCAAGTGAATATGGGATCTTTGTCACTTACAATAATGTTTGGGCTTCCATGTAGTTTTTTAACTATCTCCATGAATGTCGTAGCAACTGTACTGGATTTGAAAGGATGAGAAAGAGTACACAAGTGTGTGTACTTGGTAAGTCTATCAACAATCACCATGATGACACTCTTTCCTTCATACTTTAGTAACCCTATGATGAAATCCATGGAAACCTCCTCCCAACGCTGACTTGGAATGGCTAATGGTTGTAAAAGACCCGGGGTCTTAATTGTTTCCACCTTATTTTTTTGGCAAACCAAACATTCTGCCACAAACCTTTGAACATCAGTTTTAAGGCCATCCCAGAAACATTCCCTCTTGACCTTGTGATAGGTTTTCAAAAATCATGAGTTTCGTCCTACTAGAGAGGTGTGCAATTCCAAAAGTACCTTTTGTTTAAGTTGGGAGTTCTTACATAAATATAAGTGATCTTTGAACCATAGTGAATCATTTCTCCATGTAAATGGATCAGATGCATTGGAATCTTGTTGCAACCTTTTAATGAGAGTCCACACTTATTCGTCATTCTTCCATTCCTCCCTTGCTTATGTTATCCAATTAGATTGGATGATAGAGATAGCACAGAGAAATGCCTCAACATCTTCATCCTTTCTTGAGAGTGCATCTGCCACAACATTTTTCTTCCCTTTTTTGTAGGTGATTTCAAAGTCATAACCCAAAATCTTGTTAACCCATTTTTGTTTTTCTTCTAAAGATAGTCTTTGTTCCAAGAAGTATTTAAGACTTTCATGATCTGTTTTGACCTTGACGTGCCTACATATTAGGTAAGAGCACCATTGCTTCAATGCATGTAGTATTTCCATCATTTATTTCTCATAAATGGGTTTGTTTAAGTCATTTCCCTTGAGTGAACGACTTTCAAAAGCAAGGGGCCTTCCTTCTTGCATTAGAACAACACCAATGTCATTTCTTAAGGCATCACATTCCACAATAAAGGTTTTTTTTAAGTCTGGTGTGGTCAAGACAAGAGATTTTCACATTGCCTCTATTGTAAATGTGTTGAACCTGCACAGAATAGATCTAGCTAGAAAATACTACACACATTTGCAGAGAGAAATTTAAGAAAGAAGAAGCAAGATAGAAAGAATGGAAGAATTCTAATTAACCATATTCCACACTCAAAAGAGTGAATAATTTACAATAGATATAGGATACATAAGTAACTAATGAGCCATAGTGGTGGTCTAGATTGATCTGGACACACACCAACAGTTACAAGAGTACTACCACCTAGTCTAGTCTCTCAGGAAGTTACGAGAGTGAACTTCCACCTAGCTAAGTTAACTAGTCAACTAGTCAACTAGTCTTCAGTTAACTTACTGAACAAAGAGTAGTGATTTGGTGATGATCCCAATTTTACATGGTGACAAAACCAATGCAACATCTAAACTCAACTCAACTAGTCAAACTGAAGTGTCAACTGAAAGAGAATATTCTTCAGGTGGAATATTTTCCCCTAAAATATAGGAGACTGGATAATGACTAATAAATAAGGAATAATCTTAGGAAAAAAAATCCTAGGTGTGTGTGAAGTAACTCCAACACCCCCCTGAACATTACTATGGTGAAAATAAAGAATGGGTCCCGGCTATGAGGCCATGTTAGGTACCCAAATACAAAAGATACACTGAACTAAACAAGGAAAGAGGGAAAACCTCATGGGAACAAAACCCCCCCTCAAATTACAATGCATAAAATAAAAAATGAGAATTAACAAAAAAACAGTTGCTAAGCAACCATGCCCTTCACTCCAAGAAGACCTTGCAACTGTGCAAGTTTGTGCTCTTTGAAGATTTTGTTGAAGATGTAGATGTCTACACGGATCTGATGAAGTATATACATCATTGATATTTCCACACATATCCACTTTATATTCTTGTAATGAATAATATCCAAATAAATTTTGGATGAAATTTTGAAAACCGTGCGCCTGTTTCCAGAAAAATGTTGAAATTTTGTTGATTTTAAAACGACCATAACTTCACTTTCTAGACTCCATTTTGGATGATTTTTTTTTTGAAATTGGATATTTTCCCGAGAGGAATTCAAATATCTAATTTGTTTCTGCAAATTTTTCTCATAAAATATCAGAATGGCGTCTAATGTGCGTGGCTCCCTTTTTGTCTCCTGAGATGCATGCATGGTGCATGCAAAAGTGTCTGCATGTGACTCCTGAGGTGCATGCCATATATCTTCCACATGAATTTCAGAAAATAAATCTGAAATGGAGTATACATCATCTTCAATTATTGGAATACTAATTTCTGCAAAAACGTTTATAGAAGACTCTTCATAATAAGAGGCTTGATCTTCTGATGGTTTCTCTTTTGGCTCTATCTGTTCGACCTCCTGCATGAAATCTTCACAATATTCTTTATTTCCTAATAGAACCTCCAATTTGGTCCATAATTCATTTGGAGTTAGTCCTTGTGATTCTTCATATACTTGATGGAAAAGTTCGGGAGAAACAGACATGTCGATACTTCCTATGGCCATATCTTGTCTATTGAGAAAGTCATTTTTCTCATCGCCGGAATCAAGCTCTACTTCCATTTCCATAGTAATTTGGTACAAGCCTTTGCATCTAAGATAAAGTAGAATTGTTGGCTTCCATTCCAAATAGTTATGAGGCATGAGAAGTATTTCCGGCGAATAATCCATCTTTTTGTTGTCTTCAATCTTTTGCACCTACAAAAAATGATTTGGTGTAGGTTTTGCTTAGCAGTCTGTCGGCTTTGATACCATGTAAATGTGTTGAACCTACACAGAATAGATCTAGCTAGAAAATACTACACACATTTGCAGAGAGAAATTTAAGAAAGAAGAAGCAAGATAGAAAGAATGGAAGAATTCTCATTAACTGTATTCCATACTCAAAAGAGTGAATAATTTACAATAGATATAGGATACATAAGAAACTAATGAGCCATAGTGGTGGTCTAGATTGATATGGACACGCACCAATAGTTACAAGAGTAAACGACCACCTAGTCTAGTCTCTCTGGCAGTTACGGGAGTGAACTTCCACCTAGCTGAGTTAACTAGTCAACTAGTCAACTAGTCTTCAGTTAACTTACTAAACAAAGAGTAGTGAGTTGGTGATGATCCCAATTTTGCATGGTGACAAAACCAATGCAACATCTAAACTCAACTCAACTAGTCAAACTAAAGTGTCAACTGAAAGAGAATATTCTCTAGGTGGAATATTCTCCCCTAAAATATAGGAGACTGGATAATGACTAATTATGACTAATAAACAAGGAATAACCTTAGGAAAAATAAATCCTAGGTGTGTGTGAAGTAACTCCAACATCTTTAACTTGTTCAAAATCTTGAGTTTCCTCTGGAGTCCCTGAAAATGCATCCTTCTTATTTATTGCAATTAAAGGTGTTGTTATTCTTCCATAGTTTTGAACAAACTTGCAGTAGTAACCTATCAAACCTAAAAATCCTCTAATATTCTTCAATGTTTTGGGAATTGGTCAATCCATCATGGATTTAATCTTATTAGGGTCTACCTTGACACCTTCATGAGATACAATATGACCCAAATACTCTACCTCCTTCACCCCAAATAAACATTTGGATGGTTTAGCATATAGTTGTTGCTCCTTTAGTAGTTGTAGCGCCTTGTCAACATGTTGAACATGATCTTCCCAAGACTTGTTATAGAATAGTATATCATCAAAAAATACTAACACAAATGTTTGAAGGAAAGGCTTGAAAATGGAATTCAACAACCCTTGGAATGTGGAAGGTGCATTCATAAGGACAAAAGGCACGACCAAAAATTCATAATGGCCTTCATGAGTTTTGAATGTTTTTTTCGGATATCTTCTTCCTTCATTCTAATCTGATGGTACCCTGAATGAAGATCCAACTTTGTGAAGTAGATTTCTCCATGTAGGTCATCTAAAAATTCATCAATGACGGAAATGGGAAACTTATCTTTAATGGTGATCTTTTTGAGCTCTCTATAATCTGGACACATACACCAGGAGCCCTCTTTCTTGAGTATCATTATAATCAGTGCAGAGTAAGAACTTTGGCTAGGTCTAATAATGCCAGCCTCTAACATTTCTTCAACCATATGCTCAATTTCACTCTTCTAGGCATATGGGTATATGTAAGGCTCGATGTTAGGAGGAACACTCCCAGGAATTAAGTGAATAGAATGATTATGATTGCGAGCGGGTGGAAGACTCTAGGAATATTTTCAAATACTTTGGAATGCTTATCAATGATCCCTTGGAGATCTAGGGGAATAGATAGCTTATATGTTTGAACATCTAGTGAGCATAGTTGTACAATTACACCATGATGCCTCTTTTTCAATAATTTTTCCATGCCATTAGAGCTTACCACCTTATTGGGTTTCCTTGTGATACCCTTTAACACAAATTCCTTTCCTTCCAATGAAAATTTCATGAAAATTTCTTAAAATTAAAATCCATTGTTCCCAATGATTGTAACCATTGGACCCCTAGTACGACATCAACACCACCATGGGTATATCAATCATTGGACTATTCATTACATATTGCCCCATAGTAATATTGATCTTATGGAATTTTCCTGAGCAATTGATAGTTCATCCATTTGCAATCATTACTTGAAACTTTGGTGCTCGATATATAAAGCAATTGAGATCTTTGGCTAGTTTACAATGAATGAAATTATGAGTACTACCAGAATCAATTAGCACTATTACCTTTTTATTTTTGATATATCCTTCGATCTTGAGGGTTTGAGGATTGCTAATTCCATCCAATGCATGACATGATATGGTGGGTGTCATATCTTCAAAAGAAATATCTTCTACATCTTCATCTTGAGATGTTTCTTGTTCTTGTTCTTCTTCCTCTTCACAATCTATGTAGAATAATTTCTTCTCACCACACTTATGTCCCTTACTATACTTGTTGTCACAATTAAAGCATAAACATTTTTCTTTTCTTTCCTCCAATTGTTGAGGTGTCAAACTTGTAGGTTGAGGTGGTTTAGAAGAAGGAACAGTATTCTCTTGATAGATGTTAGGGGTAGTGTAATGTACCTCAAATTTGCCAAATAATTTTTTTTTTCCTACAGAACATTAATCTCCAATTTACATTTAGAAGACTCGTAGTTAAGAGAAGGTAGTATCTATCACCATTGTTAATCTCTGCGAGATTTCTTATGTTCTGAATATCAAACAATGAACGCTCATTTATGAACGTTTCTACCCCAACCTAACTCATACTGAACAGAGTTCCTATATGAATAAATCTCCACATTCTAACATTCACCCTTCAGTCCTAAAGCTATTCCAATACTTACATATATATATCTATATATTATATTAGACTTAGGACTCAATATCCTATACTCTTCCCTAAGCATAAGCTTCTATACTTGTGCATGAGGGAAAATCTCATTTGATTTTCAAAATAAAATGCATATACCATGCATAATGTAATGGGGACGAGAGTATACACCCTTACTGAAATGTTATCGGCTTAACATAAGGTATTTGACATTACTTTACATGGCCAAATTCATCGATCGAATCCCCTGTGATTATCGGTTGGGTAATGATCTTCCAGTTACCATTGACATAAAGGTTTTGTTAACAAAACTCAACCCTAGCAACTCGTTTAACTCTGCATTAACTGAACGATGTCTCAATTGAACGATGTCTCATTTCAACGATGTACTAACTGAAATGATAGCAGTTAGAGTTAAATGATTCCAGTTGGTCATGTCATGAAGGGACGACCCTTTACTTTGCATCTCTTAAAATGAAAAGAAGGGTTCTTGTTAGACGTGAGTTAAGCCTCTGAACTGGCCATTAATGGAGACCCTGTGAGTGTGAAATTTGATGGTTATCACTTGACCCCTCGTCCAATATGATCACACCAACTCTGCCCCATCACATGGCTAGAGCCAGCCTTCATGCCATCAGCATTTACTCTGCGTAGTAAGGCTCTTCAGGGATAGATGATTTTTCTTTTGTCATTTGTGAAGTTTTCTTAATTAGCTCTACGTTTTTCTCAGCGAGGGGGATCGGTGATTTGGAGGATTTTACCCAGTGGAAGTAGGCGTCTCTACCCGACCGCCATGGTAAGTTCACAATGCTCCTGTATTCTAATAGTTGGATGGAACCCTCGAGGTATCATTACAGTGGAAGAAACCCTTTGTACTGTAATTCTTATTATGACTTTTAGTGAAAGTTTTTCCCATTATTGTTATTCTCCTCGTAACTCACTAGACTATTCTCGCTCCTGGGTAAGTAGACTTCACTGTTGTTTTATTCAAAATCCTTTCGGAACCTTCTCGATACTTTTTTTTTTCGTTTCCAATTTTCCACAATCTCGCACATGCATTTTAGCGGGGGTTAACATGCTTGCATTTACTTTTGGGGTTTTTCATTGTCCCTCTATTCTCTTTTATGGGTTACTCTTACCCTTATGTGATGTTACCTGATATTGAGCCTCTGTGAGACCACACGGGGGTTCTAGTCCAAAAGTTAATCTGGTAGGGTAGAACCCACGTTGTTTATACATGTTATATAGTGTTTTGTTTGGGAGTCCACCATTCGGTAGATTCTAACAGGCCACTAGCTAACTCTTACAACTGTAATTTTCCTTTAGAGAGACTACTGTATTTTCATTCGACATAACCATATATAAATAGATATTGGGGAATTCTATGTACCGGATAAATTTGTTTTAAGAACATACTCTGCAACATACAATTATTTGGATCTGTAATTAAATTTGGGTCGTCGTTTTCATTCTGATATCATTGTTGTCTGTGTGTGATAAAAATACCATTCGAGCCTGGTAAACTCGGCAAGAGTGTTAACTCTATATTTACACTTCGAATAAAAAGCAACCTCTTTAACACAGATAGTCGATCCATGTTAGATTTTTATAACGTCATTGGGATATAGCATTTCACTCTATCTGTAAATTTTGAGTAATGCATTCGGCCTGCTCGCACTGCGCGACCCATGCAGTTCAGATTTTCAATATTATTGTTATTTGTTTATTTAATTTCCTGAAGAGTTTGATTTATAAGTTATGGTAACCAATTCTAATGATGGGACCCTGTTGTTGCGAGGGTACCCATCAGGAAGTTCTTGGACCACCCTCCCCTTTGGCCTGGGACATCTGCTCAACCATAGCGCGACAGGGAAAAGACACTAGGTCTCCAAGTCGCAAGTTAAGTGCAATTCTGTATAAATCTTTCTTGTCATTAATCATTCTATTGAAAGTTACACTCATCTTACTTCTGTTGAATAGTACTAATCTTGATTTGTGTTTCCTTGGAGGGACTTTGACCATGCACAATCCCAGATGCAAACCCCTGCCATACGCACAAAAGGTATTCAGGTTTCATTTCGTCGCTCTTAAAGGAGTGCCCTAGGTTTCTAAGGATCGATATGATTCTAAAACTAGAAATCTATCATCGTGGGTGAAAATGTTCATTCATAAAGACATCCTATTCTTTAACTCTGTATCTCCAATTTTAATCGGAAGGGCATAAGGATCAAAGCCTTATTATTGTGTAAAATAATTGAATGGTATAAATTGAACATGGTTGTATCATTATTCAAGATGCATAGTCGGTTTTTAGATGGAAATATGAACAATAATTTTGTCTTGACTCTTTCCAGTTTTACTTTGGATCCTATAGAGAAATTCAAATGATTTCTTGCTTAATCATGTAGCTTTGCCATTTTCGATTATTAATGCAGTAGGTCTATGCATATCGAAATATATGATTCTAGGGTGTATACTCTTCACTTCAATTAATTTACTATTGTATCGTTTTATTTCAGAATTTTGTATGCGATCTGCTAGCCTATTCGTTTACTCTTATATTATTTTCCTTTCCAGGTCTTCATTTGTGACTAGGCAGGTTATTTGCTTTCCATCATTTCATTTCCAGAAATTCAACTGTGACTAGTTAGGTTGTTCGCTTCTCATTATTTCATTTTCCAGAAATGTGTTTATGACTGGTTAAATTGTTCGCATTAAATTGGTAGGGAAATCCATCTAGAATTAAGGGATGAACCTGTAGACGCTTTTGATCATAGATTTACTTCCAGAATAGTATTCACACAGTCTAATGTTTATTTGCAAACGAAAATAACCAGATGTATATGGTTCACCGATATGGTAGTGATTTCTAGCACAATATAACGAAATAGTATTCTATTTAACACAACTATAATTCCTAATACATTTCCATAATTCGATTTCATTCCAGCCAAGATACTTAGAAAGGTTTGCTCAATAGTTACAGTTAAACTGAAATGGTTTATCCTACATTTCACTTCATTCCTTCAGAATTTAATAAAACAGAGTACCTCATTCATATTTAAACAAATGAAATCCTATCAACCAATAATTTCAATAACATTTGAACAGAGCAGAAGTAGATAGACATATATGAACAATTGTCGAACAACAAATGGAACAGCCAAGTTCCTCCCATCCTTAGAATAGAACAACCAATTCACTTGTCTCGTTCACCCCTAGCCTGACCATGAATCCATGAGGGCGAACTCAGAACTTCTCCTCAGCAAAATTCTTTCCATTTCAATAACTTCTCCTTACCTCACACTCAGAAAACAATGTTCATAACAACAAGAGATCATTCCTCTCCCCGGCATACTAGGCAGTGTCATGCCTCCTCCCATATGCTATATATCCAAAAGCAATTGTGCCTAGGTCTTTTTCCCCTTGGTTATTTTCGTAGCTTTCTAAATCCCTGATTTTCAGGGGCTACCAATGGCCAAATTCCTGATTTTCCACTTGTCACATTCAGCCCTGAAGTAGTTCCAACATGTTCCCCTCTCATGGAGTCGTGGTCAGCTGATGTTAACCTGGCTATTCCATTTTTCCATCAGCAATAAATATAAAATATTTTGTTTCATATAAGTGTCATAGTCAAATAGTTAGTTGGGTCAAATCAGATCTCTGCCCAACAGTCATAATCATCAATTACAATTAACTAAATTCGAAATTCGGAATTTCCATAAATGGCAATAATTTTCCAATTTCGAATTTACTAAAAACAGAAATAATTTTCCTAAGCAATTTCAGATTTTTAAAAATAATTTACTTTTTTGGGGATGTTACATCCTTTCCCCCTTCAATAAAACATTGTCCTCGGTGTTCGTTCCTTTCTTGGAACAAGATTGGATGAGATTTCTACAAATCTCCCTCCAACTCCCAAGTGGCCTCCTCAGGGCTAAAGTGCTTCCATTGCACTTTTACTTGGGCAAAGACTATGTTCTGAAGTGTTATTTATCTCCTGTCCAGAATGCGCAGAGGTTCTTCTTGGAACTCGCTTTCTGGTTCCACCTGCACCAAGTTCCAATCGATCATATGAGTAGGGTCATGAACATAATTCTTTAATAAAGAAACATGAAATACAATATGGATTTTTAGATTGGAAGGAAGTGCAAGTTGGTATGCTACATGTCCAATTCGAGCTAAGATCTCAAAGGGGCCACAAAATCAGGGTGCCAACTTGGCACAGTTCCTTAGCTTTAGTGAACTTTTTCGGGCTTTGACTTTTAAATAGATGTGGTCTCCCACTTGAAATTTCAGGTGTCTTCTTTTCCGGTCCGCATAACTTTTATGTCTGTCCTACACCTCTTTTAAGTTATGTTGTACTTTTCTTACCATGCTCTTCATTTCCTGGAACATCTCTGGTCCCACCATGAGTCTTTCAACTGGGTTATCCCAGCTAATCGGAGTAGTACATTTTCTGTCGTACAGTACTTCGAAAGGGCTCATCTTAGCCGAAGTTTGGTAACCATTGTTATATGCAAATTCCACCAAGTGTAGGTAGTCTTCCCACTTTCTTGGTTTTGTTCTTACGTACATGCATAGCATATCTTCTATGATTTGGTTTGTTCATTCATTCTGACCATCCATTTGTGGATGATAACTTGTGTTGAAATTCAAGTTAGTATTTAACCCTGTAAACAATTCTTTCCAAAAAGCAGATGTAAATTTTATGTCTCTATTCGAAATCACCATTTTAGGAATACCATGCAGTCTAAAAATTTCTTTCATGAATATTTAAATGATGTTAATAGCTTTAAAAGTATACTTTACAGGAATAAAGTGTGCAAACTTACTAAGCTTATCGATTACCACCATAATTGAATCATTTTGTTTTTGAGTTCTAGGCAAACCTATAATAAAGTCCAGTGATATAGTCTCCCATTTCCATTCCAACACAGGTAAGGGCTGCAACAGGCCAGCTGGATGTTGGTGTTCGGCTTTTACCTGTTGACAATCTTGACACTTAGCTAGGTATTATGTTGTTTTTCCCTTCATATTAGGCCAGTAAAATAATTTTCTTAGTGTTGTTACCATCTTTTGGTATCCCAGGTGACCAGAATATGGTTTCTTGTGTACTTCATCCAAAATCGTTAACTTTAATTCCACCAAATCTGGAATGTATATTATGTTTTTGAATCATAGTAGGCCTTCTCTGTCCAAACTCGGATCTATTTTGTTTGAATTTTCTGCATTTTCTCGTAATTATGCCACTGTTCTAGTGTAATTTTCATCGTTATTACCTACAACCTTTATCCTCTGCTCAAGATCGCTTTCTGCCCTGCTAATGTTTATTTCAAACAACCCATGAACTCTTATGCTTAAGGCATCAACCACCTTGTTTTCCTTACCCTTGATATGTCTTACCTCAAAGTCAAATTCGCTCAAGAAGGCCAACCATCTTGCTTGCCTTGCATTAAGGTCCGGTTGACTAAACAAAAATTTCACACCATTGTTATCCGTCAATAACAGAAATTTTCTACCCATTATGTAGTGCCGCCACATTTTTAAGGTGTGTATTACAGCTGCCAGCTCTAAGTCATGAGTGACGTAGTTTCGTTTGTGTTCCTTTATTTTCAGGACTCATAACAAATCATGTGCCCTTCTCGAGTTAGGACACCACCTAGTCCTTCTTTACTCGCATCCACATAGACTGTGAATTCTTTGTTCAGATCTGCTACCTTTAAAATGGGTGCAGCCATTAACAATTCCTTTAACTTATTAAAATTGTCCTGACATTTTTGTGACCAGTTAAATTTAGTTCCCTTCTTTTGTAATGATATCATAGGGTATGCAATCTTGAAAACCCCCTCTATAAATCTGCGGTAATATCCGGTGATTCCCATGAATGATCGGATGTCCACTACATCCTTCGAAATCGGCCATTCCATGATGGCTCTTATTTTCTCGGGATCGACTGCAGTACCTTCCTCAGATATTACATGCCCTAGGTACTATATTTTCTTCTGATAAAAGTCACATTTATCGAATTTGGCATACAGTTTGTGTTTTCTCAAAGTTTGCAGAACTATCCTTAGGTGTTCTTCGTGTTCTTCTTATGTTTTAGAATACACTAGGATATCGTCAATAAATACCAAAAAAAACTTGTCCAAGTACTGACTGAAAATACTATTCATTAAACACATGAATGTAGTTGGCGTGTTAATGATCCCAAACGGTATAACAACAAATTTGTAATGTCCATATCTCGTTCAGAATGTTGTTTTACTTATGTCCTCATCTTTTATCCTAACCTGGTGATAACCAGATCGTAAGTCCAATTTAGAAAAAAACTTTTCCTCGCCTACTTGATCGAACAGATCATTTATCCTAGGTAAGGGGTACTTGTTCTTAATAGTCATTTTGTTTAATTGTTTGTAATCAATGCATAATCTCAGAGTTCCACCTTTCTTTTTCACAAAGAGGATTGGTGCTCCCCATGGTGAGACACTCGGTCTGATATATTCTTTGTCCAACAATTCCTGTAATTGAATTTTTAATTTTGTTAACTCTGGTAAACTCATTCGGTAGGGTGCTTTAGATATAGGGGTTGAACCAGGTAGTAGGTCGATATAAAAGTCTATCTCCTCCTTGGGGGTAATTCAGGTATCTCATCAACAAACACATGTTTGAAATCATGCAAGACGACAAAATCCTCCAAGCTGGGTTTATTTTCTTTTTCTGACAGGTTTGTTACTTGGATGGCGTAAATCTGACAACCCTTTCTCATGCATTTATTAAATTGCATTGTTGAAATCTAACTGAGATTGGTTTTTGTATACCTTGAACTGTCCTAGCAGTGTCGTTTTCGTCTTTATACTTGAGTGATTTTTCATAACAATGTAACACTGCTTTATGCCATTCTAACCAATCCATTCTAATAATTACGTCATAAGACCCTAACGGTAGAATGTTCATATTTGTCTTTATGTTTTGACCACCTAAACTGAACTCATAATCAGAAATAAAGTCGACTACTTTTCTTTTTGTTCCTATTGCTAGTTGTACCAGCCAAGATTTTGCATGTCTTGTTTTCTTAAGTTTATTTGAATCCACTATACCATGAGTGATATAACACAACGTAGCTCCAAGATCAATTAAAACAGAAATACGAGTGTTATTAATTTTACCTTCAATTTCCACCGCAGAGGACTGGTGGTTAGCTTGTCGGCCATCCACGAATGCATTGATCCAATGTAAGCTTCTTCCTACATCCCCTACTATAGAGGCTTCCTGTAGAATGTGAACCGTATTTATGGTTTCTAAAGTCAAATGTGGACAGTTCCTCCTTAGGTGAGTTTCTCCACATTCCCAGCATTTTAACGATTCACGAGGGTTGTCCCCAAACTTCTTTGTTCCCAGATTTACTGGTTTACTGCCTCCATGGGTGTTCTGATTGTTGGAATGAAAATATTTCCTTGGAAAACTCTTTGTTGCATTCCGATAAGGATTTGGTTGATATCCCTTCTTCCGTTGGTTCATTCGGTCTTGTTTCTTGTCTTTCCAAGCCTTTGGAAATTCTGACCGTTGTTTGTATTGGTCGTAACACATTCGGGCTTTCCTGAAAATTTCGCTCAAGCACTTGGGATTATCAAATTCGATTATGTCCTTATAGGACTATGGTAGACAGCTTAGGAACCGTTGTATTTTCACTTTGTCCTCCCGTATATAAGGTATGAACCTTAATAATTCCAAGAATTTCTTTATCAAATCTTCCATAGCCATTTGACCGAGTCATAGCTCATAAAATTCTTTGGTTTTTCATTCATAGTAACTTTCAGATAGGTATTGTTTCTTAAAGTATTTCTTAAAATCCGACCATTCCATCTGTTTTTCCTTTAGGCCCTTGGCTAACTTCAGGTCCTACCACCATATGCTAGCTTTTCCTTTCAGATTATAGATGGTCATTCTGACCTTCATATTGTTGGAATAGTTGTATATCTGGAAATACTTCTTGATGTCTATTAACCATGCTTCACCTTCCTCCCCTATTTTGGATTCCTCGTCAAAGGTAGATGGTTTGATTTTCTTAAACTCTCCCTCAAGGTGATCTACCTGTTTCCTTTTTCTTCCTATTTTTGTTTTATCTTCAATTGAAGGTGTACCTTAAGACGAGTTGTCCCCTTTTTCTGCTTCAGGACCATAATTCTTGGAGGCCCTTTTACTGACCTCTTCTTCCTGGTTATCGTCCTTTGGGATTTTGTTTGTCACTATACTTCACAGCGGTACTTCATTTATTTCCTGTTGTTCCTGTTGTGCCTTTTTCAGTTTCTCATTGTCTGCTTTGAAAACTTGCAGTTCAACAATGAGATTTCTCATAGTTTCCAGGACTTCAGTAGGTGAACTTTCGTCATTGTTATGTCGCTGATCTTTAGGAGGCCTTTGTTCAGGATTCTCCTCGAGTCTAATTTCTTCTTCATCTTGGGCTGCCATGATTAAAACAGAATAAAGTGTTTTTCTGTTTGCAACAGTAATTGTTTTGTTAGTTTTGTTGATTAAGGTTGGTTGTCATTGATGTCAACCCTTAAAGAAATACCCGTAGCACAAAGGTTTGGGTAATGGACCCAATAGTGTTTGATGTAAATATGACTCATTATTGTTTTTTCATGGTTGATAAGAAGTAAATATGGATGAACTCCAAAGTGGTCCCCTTATGGTGAAAGCCCTCACGAGAAGACGTTTTGTGGAGTAAGAGAACCCATGCTTAATTATGGAATAATGAGATGAAGAAAAGTGAATTTGTCAGGGAAAAAATCCTAGATGGATAATTCTTGTCATGTCATTTCCGGTGGTATGTGGAACGCCACATAATTCCTCACGGTTAGAGAGTTATGGCCATGAGAAGTTGGAGACCCCAGGTTTGGGTAATGGATCCAAGTTTGTTTGATGGGTTACGGTATGAGTTATGATATATTTTCAGATAATACTATTCTACATGGATAGTACATGTCATTCCATTTCTAGTGGTATGCATAACGTCACATAAATCCTCACGGTTTGAGAGTTATGGCCTTACGAAGTTGGAGGACCCTCATATGTCATCTAGAAGCCCCAAAAGGTCAAAATAATCAAAGTGGTTTAAGAGATTTTAAAAGGTAAATAATAAAGTGAAGTGATGAG
>ML777192.1:728270-742100 GCA_009831015.1 Picea engelmannii
AGGAAAGTGAAGAAAAGAAGGCCGAAATGCAAGGAAGGATAAATTCTTTTGATGGTTCTTTCTAAGGTATGTTATTTTCAGGTCATCTCACCATTTTCGCTATAACTTTTTTTCTATAATGATTCAGATCCTGAAATTGCTATTCAAGTGAGAAAACATATCCAAGTATCTGGGGTTAAAAATTCAGCTTGTGGGTCATTGTACTTTGGGAGTTACACTCTGTGGAAAATAGGGTTTGTGGCCAGTCCTGAAACTAGTCAAAATCAGGTGTTTCGGGTAAAAACGTCATAACTTCTTCATAAAAGATCCAAATTTAGTGAGAACAAATGTGTTTTTAGTATGTTGTGTAACAGTTTTATATCATTTCATCAAACATTTTGTGCGGGGCACGCTCTACAAGGTCTCTCTCTAGAATAAGCCAGAATTTAGCAAGGTATGTCATTTTTCTATAACTCATTTTATGAGAGGTTCCAAGTAGTGTCACTTGGAGGAATTGCATAAAACAAACTGGAGAACATTGTGTATCATTTTCAGATCTTTATACATTACAAGTTCAAAGTTATGATTACTTCAAGTTAGAGTTGTTGACTAATCCAAAACGAGGCATGTGAAACTAAAGAAACGTTTGATGAAAATGTTAGTCTCTTGTTTTTAAAGTTAAGGAAGGTTTGCAGGAATGTGATCATATACACCAGGTCTATTACAGAGCTACAAATCAGATTTGGATGATGAAATTGATGAGGTCTTTTGGTTGTGGCACATGTTGAGTACATGGTTGAGACAAGTAGTTGATGAGTTGACACATACATGAAGTGTATTGTTGATGATGTTGGTACATATTGATGATTCATAGTTGATGAGTAGTTGACACATGATTGGAACATACTTGGTACATGGTTGGATGCACTTGTTTATGGTACATGTTTATTACAGGTTGATGCATGGTTGATGCACTTGTTTATGGTACAGGTTGATTACAGGTTGATGCATGGTTGATGCACTTGTTTATGGTACAGGTTGATTACAGATTGATGCATGGTTGATGCATGGTTCATATTTATTGGTACAGGTTTACAGCAGTATATCTCACAGTGATAGTGTGACAGTGGTTCCATCATTCTACCTCTACTTGAGGGTGGCAGGACGGGGCAAGGACAGGTGGTTGTAGCCACCTTCTGGTTGTAGCTGGAGAACATTGGGAGTTGTAGAATCCTTCTAGTTGTAGCCAAAGATTTGGGGAGTTGGAGATTCCCTCAGGTTGTAGCCTGAGAAACTAGGGGGTTGGAGCCTCCTTCCAGTTGCAGCTAGAAAACGAAGGAAGTTGGTGCTTCCAATGAATGTAATTCTTCAAGACATATAAGAAAAAGCATTCTGTGGTTTTATCCCGATTTGGGTTTCCACGTAAAACATTGGTGTACTGTGTATGTGTGTGATTGTTTATTTATTACTACTCATTATTGGATAATAATTCTACATTGATATAACATTTGAAGAAAAGGATTATAATTACGTTATTAATGATTCACCCCCCCTTTCAGTAATCCAACAAGTTTCACATAAACAAGAAAATATATGCTAAGTAAATATTTTGGCCCTGCTCAAGGTCCAAGTGTTGTAACCTTTGCTCTGATACCATATGTAATGTACCTCAAACTTGCCAAATAAAAAAAAAAATCCTACGAAACATTAATCTCCAATTTACATTTAGCAGACTCGTAGTTAAGAGAAGGTAGTATTTATCACCATTATTAATCTCTACGAGATTTCTTATGTTCTAACTATCAAATGATGAACGCTCATTTATGAACGTTTCTACCCCAACCTAACTCATACTGAACAGAGTTCCTATATGAATAAATCTCCACATTCTAACATTCACCCTTCAGTCCTAAAGCTATACTAATACTTACATATATATTTATATATTATATTAGACTTAGGACTCAATATCCTATACTCTTCTCTAAGCATAAGCTTCTATACTTGCGTGAGAGGGAAAATCTCATTTGATTTTCGAAATAAAACTCATATACCATGCATAATGTAAAGGGGTCGGGAATATACACCCTTAGTGTAATGTTATCGACTTAACATAAGGTATTTGACATTACTTTACATGGCCAAATTCATCAATCGAATCCCCTATTGTGATGGGAAATCCCCCTATGGACTAGTATTTAGGGTTATATTATGCATGCAGATGAGACCGAAAGAATCCTACTTTCTACCGTCGTCCCAGACCTAATCCCCATTTATTTTAAGAAAATACATGGTTATATGAGCATACCTTGTTTCGGGCGTTCGATGTCAATCCTTCTTCACGCTTGATCGCTTGTTGGCAGCTCTCCTCCCAAGGTTGACCTGCATACAAAACAAGCAACAAACTATACATGCATTTTACCTACAGATTAATGGGTTAGAGATTCAAACATATATTCAATAAACTATGAAGAACTCATATAGTGGGATGGGAAAAGAATTTCTTTATTAATTTTAATGAATTAACTTACAATGTCGAGACCGGCCACCACTCCGCGAACTTGATCCTGGGCTCCTCTTCAACTGTCCTCCAACTTCTTTGCTTTGTATCTCTTCTTGCACAAGGATGACTAAAGGGTTGGGACAATGGGAATGTGCAATTGGGTAGAGTTTCTTTACTATTATTTTCCTGTTTCAAATGGGACCCCTAACCCTTCTTTTATAGGCTAGAAGAAGTTAGGTATTTGGTCGAACCGTCGGCCATGCATGGCCGAAAGTTTTAGTTAACTCACCCAAAGTTGTGTGTTCCATCGGAAACTTTCCTTTTTTTGTGCTACTGTAGGTCCACGCAGGTTGTAGTGGGCCAGCTAGCGTGGACACTATAGATCCACGCGGGCTGTAGTGGGTCAGCTAGCGTGGACTTTTAAAAATGGAGTTTTTTAGAAGAGTTGTTCAGTAGTGGCTTGGCAAAGAAGGGCTATGAGATGGCCTGATGCCAGGTAAGCATGCATGGTGCAAATTAGGGTTATAACAGATGCCCCTTAATGTGTGAGGTTAGAAGAGAATCTGATGGCTGAAATACATTACCAATCTTTACCGATGTGTCGAACAAGTGAGCCTAGGGACTAGAAATTGTGAGGCACCATCTGCAAAAATAACAATTGTCTCACCGAGGAGGGCATACCCATGCTCAGGATAAAATAAACGCATGGCTACCAATAAAATACATTGTAGATCCATGTCATATAACTATATAAAGTGTAGCCGCAAACAATACACAGCGGAGCTACATCTCGAAATAAAAAAGATATACATGTAGAGTATCCATCTTCGTAGAAGCTGATAAGGCCTGATGGTTGGAGATAAGGTCTTCAGAGCTCGAGCAACAACTTCAAAATCTTCAAAACTCGGGTAGGAGTGTAATATGAGTGTACGACTTCACTACCCAGAGGTCTTCGATGGCTCATCGATCATGGACTAGAGAATCTTGATGATCAGACTGAAGGCTTCATTGATTTCGAACAAAGACTTGATTGGACGTTCAGGATGGTCGGGTATGAGGGCAAGAGACAAACTGTAGAGGGGCCAACTCAAGCTTGGTAAAAACTTCCCTTGGACAACAACACAACAAATGATGAGACTCGGGCAGCATGGCATTAATCATAAGCTTACGAAGCAGGAGGCAATGCAAACTCCCCATATGTTTGGAAGAATAACCAAACGGAGGAGGACACGGCTCTATGTAGCAAGAACAGCTTCCTAAGGTCGTATTAAATCCCATAGTTTGACGAACAAACGGAAAGATGTGCTTTATCCAAGGGTGACTCATTGTGCTGCCCATAAAGAAAATACTTTTCCCTTCCTCTTTTTGGGGTATATTTGATTTTTTTGTCTTTTTCAATGATTTTGGAAAAAATAATAAAGGAATGTTACGTTACAACGGAGGAATGAGTGGTGCAAACATACAAGTTCAAGGTGCAAGGACAAGACTGATGTTCAGAACAATGATAGTCGGGAAAAATCCTCTGGGGGCCAAGGGTATTAAGACGCAGAGGCAAAGTGCTACAAGGCTTGCGTATAAGGTATGCTTCAGATGGTTTCAGTTGGGAGCAACATGGAGCCAGTATTTAGACCAAAGACGTAGGTATGCAAACGTGGTTAACAAAACACACAATGGTAACGTCCTTCGATGTAAGTTTAACGAGCCCAGAGAAGGTAAGCTTGGTGGTTTTTCATATTTAAAGAGTCTGAAAAAACATAAAAGGAGACTCCATTGGGGTACCTTTTTCGAAGATAGTCTAGTTGGTTCAAAAAAGGGGTAAACTAGCACCGACAAGACGTCTATTCAAAACCATTTTAACTAGTGTGAGAAAGACAGGATCACTCAGCCATTTTTTCATTTTTAAGGAGTCTGAAAAAAGCTTAACTATGGACTCCATCAGGAATGTTCTTCTGGACCAGTTTAATGAGTGTGAGAGAATAATGTCACTCAGCGATCTTTTCAATTTTAGGGAGTCTAAAAAGAGCTTAACTATGGACTCCATGGGGGTTCCTTTTTCGTAAATTTAGTTCCTCAGGCCCGAAAAAGGGTTAAAATAATACCTGAGAGTACTCTTCTAGAGAACTGAAGTTCCATAGAGTATACCTTTGTTCGTATGGTTGACCGTCCCGACCGAAAAAGGGGTAAACTACCGCCGAACAGACGTGACTTCAAATTTCAGTTTAACAAGCGTGAAAGGCCACAAGATCGCTTGGCAATATTTTCATGTTTAGAGGGTCTGAAAAGGGCTTAAAAGAAGACCTGTAGAGGTTACTTTTCTCAGTTAATCCAGACGAGATCGAAAAGCATAAATGCAGTCTCACCAGATGTTGCTTTCGGATCTCAAAGCTAGCTTGAAAAACAACAAAGTTAGCTCATGATCGACACTTTGTGGGTTGATGTCGGGTATCTTCTCTGGGGAGCAGTATGCTCTGAAGAAAACATTATCTACGATGCCCGGGATTCTGGAGATATTTATAGGTACCGTTTCAGCAATACTTGCCATATTACCCTCGGCATAAACAACACGAGTAGCCAAAGGATTGATAGGACATGACCTATCTCTAGTCATAGTCAAAGTGAATTCCCCTGCTTCGATTCTGCTTAACTCTGGGAGGAAGTATGATCTATGATAAAGATCATCCCAGGGTTTGTCTGGACTAGTCATTGCTTCAATTACTGCTTCGTCAGAAGGCAAGACTAAGTCTAATGAATCAGTGTTAGCGAGAGAACCTTGAGCCCAAATAGGCTCTAGAAGCGTATCTAACTCTTGTGCAGGAGTTGGATCAGTGTTGGCTGAAGCTTGTTGGACTAAAGAGTACTCTACTTCAGCTGCGGACAAGGTCATGGACATCCCCTGGTGCCCTGTCCCATCCATCGTGGCCGATGGGGAAGGAAGTATCCACGGATCATCGAAGTAAGTCATGCAGAACAATGAAACTTGAAAAATCTCAACCTTATGGTGATTGGATATAAACTTGATATCACCTTGAGGGGGCGGGTAATCGAAGGTACCCATCAAAGATGGGCACAAACCAACCCCTACGTTGACCATGCCTGGTTGAGTATTATCAATCATCGGGACCGTGGATGCCCCCAATGAAGGGTCAGGTCTGGAGAAAGACAATTGATCGATCGTCACAATCTAGCCCTCGTGTGGAAACAACAAGACCCGAAAAACTGTAGCAACCACAGCTTGCATGGCATAAGTCCAACTCCTCCCTAACAAGAGGTTATAGTCGAGGGGCGCGTCGACTACTTTTACCTCGACACACATGGTCTTCCTTCCTAACTGCACGGGGAAAGAGGGAATGATACCATGTGGTCGGAACGAATGACCGTCAAAAGAAGTGAGGAGAGTAGGTGACGGAGACAAAATGGGTTGGCCAATGGTCTTCCAACATGCCAACGACATAACGCATGTCGAGGCACCCTCATCAACCACCGTGCGGAAGATATTCCGAGTAAAAATTTTCGTGGGATAAGCCACAACTATCTGAAACGCTACGTGGTAAGGCAAACGAGGTTTTAAGTCGATTGTATCCAGCATGATTGTACCCGGATTACAAGTCTCGATAGATCCTAAAGCGATTAACAAGGCTTTCCTCTGGGAAGGTCAGCTTTGGAGGACCTCCAAAGCGGACATCGCACAAGGGGTTTGTGATAAATCTTCCACCACAGAATAGTTCTGGGCGGCCCTTGCGTTTGGGTTGTGAGAAGCTTTTTTGAACACACCTCTTGGGATGTGTGTCATTGTTTCACCCAACGTCTTCTCAATCTGTAGAGGAAGAGATGGGAGTTTGGCTTCTTTACCCTTCTCAGAAGTGCTTGGTTTACTATAGTCATGTGCTCTAGTTGATATAAAAGCATCACCCTTCACCATATATACATTCGCGGATGCGGGGTTGTTCGAAGATGGAGAGGGTCCTTGGCTGCCCCCTTCCGTGCTTGCAGAGGCTTGGGTTAGATTTTGTCCATGTTTAAATGGATTGGTTAACACAGTAGGTTGTTGCTACGTCACAAACTTTTGGGCTTCTGCAAGCCGAGGACATAGATGGGTCGGGTGGTCTTCTGCGCACAAGTTGCATGGATACCTCGCCTTTCGTTTCTCAGTGTTGTCCCTGCCAGCATTACCGGTAGGTTTTTTATCCCCCTTACCCTTCTTTTGTTGTTTTTTCTTTCCTTCCAGCTGTTGGGTGGCCTTTGGATTAGTCAATTGCACTATGTGTACATCCAACGTTTTGGTAGGGGGAGCAGCCAAAGCAGTAGTTTGGTTGGTCGTTGTGTGTTGTATAGACAACTGCTGCAATTGCTTCGTCAATTGCTCAGCGGGCTTTATTTGTGTTAAACCAACAATACCATCGGCATGTGGTCCAGCTCTCTATCTAGTTTTATCAAGTAATGAGTGTAGCACATCTGGCAAGATCTCATATAATAAACCGGAATGAGAATAGATTATCTCAAGTTGTTGAGCTCTCATGATGTCGTCTTCTTCGGAAAATACTCCCGACGTCGCGATGTCTTTGGATAACCGTGGGACCAAAAACTTAAGGAACCACTCGAGCAGGAATGTTGGTGGTACTGGTACCTTAATTAAACTCTTTCGGCATCTCCATTCTCGGATGTGATCAGAGATATGGTCCTCTTTTGTTTGTGAGAAATTGGCCAGCAATTCGGTGTCGATGTCGTATCTCACAGGTAACTGGAAATGGTTTAGGAAATCCATCGCCAGTTCATCGAAGGAAGAGTATCTTGAGTGATCGAGCTCAATGTACCATTTCGCGGCACTCCCAATGAGAGTACGTTGAAACAATCACAACTTTACAGAGTCGTCTTTCAATGAGTTAGATGAGCACCAAAGATGGAAGGTATTCACATGATCTCCTATATCTTTGTTAGGCTTGGCCTTGAACTTTGGGATGTCTGAAGGCAACTTCTTCAGCATAGGAGGCCGACGCGGATCGTGACAGATAGGGTCATTCAACAACCTTGTCAAGTCTGGCAAATGCAAGGTTGCCAAGAAGGGTAGTTTGGGTTGTTGGTGATAACCTAGGAAAAAGGGGCCTGGAGTTTGATTGGCACCAGGTTGCCAGGAAAAGTTCGGTTGCTGGCCTGGGTTTTGGTAAAAACCATGGCCATGGCCAGCGTATGGATTTTGTGTGTGAGGAGACATCATCGACTGATTTCCAAAATAGGACATAGATGGTTGGGCATGCATTATATTTGAAGGACTTTGGGAAGGGTTGCCCCATGTCGGTACCGTGGGGATATGCATAGTACTTAGTCTGGGGTTCCATTGATTGTGAAAAGAATTACCCCAGATCGGCATTCTTGATGAGGGAACGGATCCCTGCCAAGAATTCCAAGGCCCTGATGCAGAAGAAGTTCCTAAGTGTGCCCCTTGTGCAGGAATAGTACCCTGCATAGGAATAGGTTGTCTGAAAACAGGATTGCCCCTAGTCGGGAAAGAAGCGGACGAGAAGGCATTGTTACCAAATGCACTGAACAAAGAAAACAGTGTTGAACCTACTAGTATATTATGCGAAGGTGGTCCTTGACTCCCTGCTCCAAATAAACTATGGTGTGCAGGCGGCCCGACGGAAGGCTGGTGTGTGCCATCGAGAGAAGGGGACGAAGGAGGGATATGACCTCCTCTGTAAGGGAAAGTGTTAAAGGGAGTGGAAGTGCCCCCCATGTGGCCTTGTAGAGGAGCGTTAGAGCTCCCTGCCCCCAGACCTGAAGCCTGTGAAGTGTAGGAAAGTACAGAACTTGTACCTGAACTAGGCATCCCGTATGAGAATGGAAGGCCTATCGCACTTGGTTGGAAAGGGGTTGTGGCCGCCACTAGAGACGAGATCGGACCACTATGCGATGTAGAGGCAGTCGAGACCATGGTGGCTCGGACTGGTGACGGTGGGTTAGGAGGTGGAAACTCTCCTGTGGTGACAACCATAGTGGGAATTGAAGAATTCCCAGAAGGAGTAACAACATTTGTTTCCATTGTTGTGTGCGACATTGTCTGGCACTCGTAAGGATGGTGGGTGTCGAAAGATCAGTGGTGGAGGTTTCAACTAGACCAAAAGCTTTCGCTCCAAGGTATAAAACGGTTGATTCCTCCAGATGTTGGTCGGGCACAATTTATTGTGACCCGGTCGCTTCAAAAGACCCGTGTTGGTCTAGCTTTCACCTTAGTGGTGGCGGGGATGGCTCCAGTGTAACCGGCGGTAAGCCAAGAAGCCTTCGTGACCAGTGGATCTTGTGATCCTCCATTGTGTGAGAAGATCAAATACATTCTAGGGCATTCTAGTCGTTAAAAAACAACACACACTAAAAAAGTCCCTATAAGATAAGACAGGCAAACACTAAATTAATTGGAAGAACAGTTACAACAACCAACACTAGAGCAACTTACCGGTGCAAGTGAAACTTGAACACGGAAGCACCCTCCAGGTATACTCTGCAAAGCGTGGCCCGATGTCTGTCCTAGGTATCGTGGTATACCCCCGGAATCACCTGTGTATGTCCCTAAAAAAGATAGGCAACTAGGTTGCCAGCGCGTGAACAATCACCAGGCGGGTACAGTCGAAAGTCGGGTAGACCAAAATGAGCAGGGTATCGAGCCCGAAACCTATCAAGGGTATCGAGAACACGTGGTTCAGAAAACAATTGAGGACCTTGAACGGATTCGAGACCCACGAATCTCCATGGCAAATGCAATTGACAGAATCCCAGGACAAGCCCTCTATATGTGTTCTCCACTACGATTGGTCCAGTTTTGGAGGGGTTATCTCCGCTACCTTTCCACATGCGACCTCGTGTTTATCCCATGTGTTAGAGGTGGGTCCCACATAAATTTCACGATACTGGACTTGGACACTCCCTAACTCAGACTCCAATGTTTGATTTTAATGGCCTTGAAGAGTTTCCTCTCCAACCTAATCCAAGGCCCTAATCCTGAACTAGTTGGTTAACCCTACAAACATAAAAGTCTAATGAATTTTAGATTTAGCATTAATTTTATGGCTTGTCTTATGTCAAAGGGTATGAAAGTGAAACTAGTGATGTTTGAAAGACGAAAGTAAAAAAAGAAACAGAAAGTTGGAAACAAAAACCTTCACTTAACGCGAATTCTAAACAACTTTTCAAATTATAAATTTTTTTCTAAGATCTTTGAACAACAAATTCAAAGCAGGATTTCACTGAACTACGAGCTACTTACGATCTAAGTAAACTGCCAAGAACTTATGAAAGAAAAGACTTTTCCCTGGTTACTAATGCCAAACAACACTTTTCAATCAATCAAAGGAATACAAGTTTTTTTTTTTTTAATTTGAATGCTCACAAAGCAAAAAGGAAAAATATCAACAAGTCAAAACCAAGAAAAACTTTTGGCCTAAGCGCAACTCGCAAAGAATCTCTTTAAAAATCACACACCGGTAACTTAAAAATGGACTCTCACACTTGTCTAAAAACCCTTCAAAAGAAAATCTTCATGAAAACTTCTAAATGAAAAAGAAAGCTATGGCTGAGATCAAACCTAAGCTACTGACTGTTATGATATAGACTCAAAAACCTGAGAGGTATAACTCTTGTCAAGGGAAAGGATGACTGCCTCACCTTCAACAAAAAACTATCCTCTACAAGCACACCGTTGACAGTTCCACAACAAGCGTGTGCAGACGAGCTGTGTAGAGTCAGAGGGCGGGTACACGTGTGCTGGCCTTATACAGGTCGCATGTATCTCTAAAACTCTGAGACAAATAAAAGACAGCATTCTAAACCAGGAAGAGACCACTGATATTGAGAATCAGGATCTCTTGAAGGCTCAGATACTTTCTTTAACAACAAAAAGAAAACAATGCAAGGAAAAATATGTAGAACAAAACAATCTGAGGTGAAACCTAAGCTATAGACTGCAAACAACAAAGACTAGAAAGAGTTCTAGAAAACCCCTGAGAATGACTAATTCTGACAGGGAAGAGGATGATTGCCTCAAAAAATTTCCAGAATCATACACGCTATTGTTACTTCTTCAGCTAGCGTTTACACGCGGGCTGTAAGAATGTAGGGCGCAGATACACACGTGCAGGCCTTATACAGGCCACGTGTACCTCTGTGGGTCTCAGAAAAAAAATTATAGTCCAGCAAAGAAACAAAGATGACTGGTATGGAAGACCAGAATCTCTGTTAGCTCAGACTTTGCAGAAACTTCAAAAACAGGAAAGGAAACCAACTTTTTTTTTTTTAAATACCCAAAAATATTCCCAGAAACCCTAGAGACTTCCCTAGTATGGTTGCCAATTCTGTTGTGGCGGGAAATCCCCCTACGGACTAGCATTTAGGGTTATATTATTCATGCAGATGAGACTGAAAGAGTCCTACTTTCTACCATCGTCCCAGACCTAATCCCCATTTATTTTAAGAAAATACATGGTTAGATGAACATACATTGTTTCGGGCATTTGATGTTGATCCTTATTCATGCTTGATCGCTTGTTGGCATCTCTCCTCCCAAGGCTGACCTGCATACAAAACAAGCAACAAACTATACATGCATTTTACCTACAGATTAATGGGTTAGAGATTCAAACATATATTCAATAAACTATGAAGAACTCATATAGTGGTATGGGAAAAAACATTTCTTTATTAATTTTAATGAATCAACTTACAATGTCTAGACCGGCCATCACTCCGCGAACCTGATCCTAGGCTCCTCTTCAACTGTCCTCCAACTACTTTTCTTTGTATCTCTTCTTGCACAAGGATGGCTAAAGGGTTGGGACAATGGGAATGTGCAATTGGGTAGAGTTTCTTTACTATTATTTTCCTATTTCAAATGGGACCCCTAACCCTTCTTTTATAGGCTAGAAGAAGCTAGGTATTTGGTCGAACCCTCGACCATGCATGGCCGAAATTTTTAGTTAACTCACCCAAAGTTGTGTGTTTCGTCGACAACTTTCCTTTTTTCGTGCTTCTGTAGGTCCACGCGGGTTGTAGTGGGCCAGTTAGTGTGGACACTATAGATCCACGCGGGCTGTAGTAGGTCAGCTAGCGTGGACTTTTAAAAATGGAGTTTTTTAGAAAAGTTGTTCAGTAGTGGCTTGGCAAAGAAGGGCTATGAGATGGCCTGATGCCAGGTAAGCATGCATGGTGCAAATTAGGGTTATAACATCCCCTGTGATTATTGGTTGGGTAATGATCTTCCAGTTACCATTGACATAAAGGTTTTGTTAACAAAACTCAACCCTAACAACTCGTTTAACTCTGCCTTAACTGAACGATGTCTCAACTAAACGATGTCTCATTTGAATGATGTACTAACTAAAATAATAGCAGTTAGAGTTAAACGATTCCATTTGGTCGTGTCACGAAGGGACGACCCTTTACTTCACATCTCTTAAAATGAAAAGAAGGGTTCTTGTCAGACGTGAGTTAAGCCTCTGAACCAACCATTAATGGAGACCCTGTGAGTGTGAAATTTGATGGTTATCACTTGACCCCTCATCCAATATGATCGCGCCAACTCTTCCCCCTCACATGGCTAGAGCCAGCCTTCGTACCATCAACATTTACTCTACGTAGTAAGTCTCTTCAGGGATAGATGAGTTTTATTTTATCATTTGTAAAGTTTTATGAATTAGCTCTACATTTTTATTAGTGAGGGGGATCGGTGACTTGGAGGATTTTACCCAGTGGAGGTAGGCATCTCTATCCGACCGCCCTGGTAAGTTCATGATGCTCCTGTATTCTAATAGTTGGATGGAACCCTAGGGGTTTCATTACAGTGGAAGAAACCCTTTGTACTGTAATTCTTATTATGAATTTTAATGAAAGTTTTTCCCATTATCGTTATTCTCCTCGTAACTCCCTGGACTATTCTCGCTCCTGGGTAAGTAGACTTCATTACTGTTTTATTCCAAATCCTTTCAGAACCTTCTTGATACTTTTTTTTTGTTTCCAATTTTCCACAATCTCGCACAGGCATTTTAGCGAGGATTAACATGCTTGCATTTACTTATGGGGTTTTTCATTGTCCCTCTATTCTCTTTGATGGGTTACTCTTACCCTTATGTGTTGTTTCCTGATATCGAGCCTCTATGAGACCACGCAGGGGTTCTAGTCCAGAAGTTAATCTGGTAGGGAAGAACCCATGTTGTGTATACATGTTATATAGCGTTTTGTTTGGGAGTCCACCATTCGGTAGATTCTAACAGGCCACTAGCTAACTCTTACGACTGTAATTTTCCTTTAGAGAGATTATTGTATTTTCATCCGGCATAACCACATATAAATAGATATTGAAGAATTTTGTGTACCGAATAAATTCGTTTTAAGAACATACTCTGCAACATGCAATTATTTGGATCTGTAATTAAATTTGGGTCGTCATTTTCATTCCTATATCATTTTTTTTGTGTGTGATAAAAATACCATTCGAGCCTGGTAAAATCAACAAGAAGCACTCCCCAAAAATGGGTAAAAGAGAAGAAAATGAATACAACAATAACTGAGTAAAACTAGCAACAAGAAAATAGGCCAGAACTGCAAGCCTAAGAAAGGACCTCAAAGTGCAGATTCATAGATCCACACTGCATGCCCAAAAGATGGACCTCAAAGCTCCAACTTGACCTCCAAAGAGTAGAATACCCAACAATCGTTGCACCAAACATCAGATCCCAAGTCCAGAACTAAAAACCAGTCCACCAAAGATCCAAAGGAGGGAGCCATCGATAGGAAGAAACCCTATCAGATTCAAGAGGTAAAGAACCTCCCATCATGACAATAGCCAAAGTATATAGGAAATTCTAGTCGCCTCCTCGACTGTGCCGCCCTTATTCCTATCGAGTTGTTGGGGGTTTCGTCGCCGAGAGACCTTCTGTTCGAACCCTAGCCGATCCATGAGATCTGCTAGCCTATTCGTTTACTCTTATATTATTTTCCTTTTCAGGTCTTCTTGTGACTAGGCAGGTTATTTTCTTTCCATCATTTCATTTCCAGAAATTCAACTATGATTAGTTAGGTTGTTCGCTTCTCATTATTTCATTTTCCATAAATGTGTTTATGACTGTTTAGATTGTTCGCATTCTATCATTCATTTCCAAAAATGTATTTATGACTAGTTAGATTGTTTGTCTTCCATTATATTTTTAGCACCTGTTGGATATGCATACACTGGCATTTAGAATGAATTATGCAGTTTTGTGTAGTTACATATACATATACATATACATATACATATACATATACATATACATATACATATACATATACATATACATATACATATACATATACATATACATATACAT
>ML777192.1:746584-757919 GCA_009831015.1 Picea engelmannii
CAGAAACCGTGTTTTACCCATTTCGACCAGTATTTTTTCGAGGCGATTTCCGGGAAAACCGGAGGGAATTTTGAGAAAGAAAAAGAGCTTTTTTTCTCAAAACGGGCCAAATAGAAATAACCTCTCTCATATTTCTCATAGCTATTACATATTGAGAGAATCAAGAGCATCTTTGAGCCATATTTTTCGGGATTCATGATTTTTCTGTTTAACACATCTTTTTCAAACGTAGATCCTCGTCAGATGGAGATGAATTTCAAAAAACAAAGGGAGGTTTTTTCTCAGAACAAGATGATATAAAAAAAAACCTCCTCTAGATTTTACACATCTGTCATGATTTGGGAGGTACAAACTCATAATTTCAGCACTATGTTTTGCAGCAGTTTGGTCAATTTTTGGGGAATACAGTGCCAAATCTTAATGTAACAGGCTGCGATTTTTGGGAAATCAATTAGATCTGACCTCTTGAGCTTAGGGGATGATTTTTCATATACACACACACACACACACACACACACACATATATATATATATATAATACAGTTGAAGCAATTACATGATTCTCGTGTCACTTATGTTGGTGAAGTGCATTTGTCTTTGTGTCTATGTTTTCTCTATTATTCTTATGTTATCCATACATTCTGAATTATTCAATAGAAAATTGCAGAACGAAATTTGTTTTGATATACACTCTGTTTCTGACTTTGAATAATTTCAATGTTTTCTGCTTGAGGGTTATGTCCATAATTCTTAATTTATCTGGTATAATATGATCCCCTCACCTTTTCTTTCAAATCACTTATCAATCTTAAGAATCCAACAAAGGTGCATACCCTTCTCTGTAAGTATTTCCTATAGATATGACTTGATTACAACTCAGCATGACTCCATTTCCTAATGGCTTTCCCTTGTTGTTCTTGCCAAACCAATTTAAAAATCAAACCCAATACTTTCATAACTAGCCTAAAATTTCATAAGAACATAGCTAAATCAGATAGAGAGATCTCTCTCTGAGGTTGGCATGGCTAGATCCCAGCTTCAAAAGTGGTTTTGTGGTTACCTCTGCCTATTTCTTTTTTAGCCTTAGAAATTACAGAGTGATAACATAATGACAACCATACTGGGGATCTAAACATTTCATGTTCCTCAGAGCAGTGTGTCAAGATACATATCTGATTGTTGATGGTGGACAGTGATTAGACACCAGAAGGATGCATCATCTACCTAGTGACTCCAATCGACTCCAAATCAATTTCAATTCAAAGACTCCACTAGAGGAAGAACCTGAAACATGACAAGACAATCTGCAAGGATCAGGTATTCAAGTTGGAATTTTATCCAAGACATAATAGGCTTTATTTTTTATTATTTCTTCTCTTTTCCTCATCCTATTCAAGACCATAATGCTGAAACTTATGTTGATCATATTCAACCCGATGAGCCTTAAAAGATTAAGCCTAATTTTACAGTTCCTGTACATACTCCTACACCTATTAAAATTACATATAGATAAAAGCCTCTTATCTTACCTCCTATACTCCATGATTTCCCTGCAAATTATTACAAATATCTTCCTAGGTTCGATGGAGAATATGGTAACATCACTGCTGAAAAACACATTCAGGGTTTTGAACATTTTCTTGACCTTTTTGAGGTTGAAGAAGATGATGTCTATATCATGATTTTTTCTCTATCTTTGCAAGGTAGAGCTAAGGAATGGTTCAAAAAAAATTCAACTGCAAGCATTTGTGATTTCAATCAGTTTGTGAAAGTCTTCCTTAATAAATGGGTGATCAAGAGGAATATTTTTCTCATTTAAGAATAATATGATCATTTGAAAAGACAACCAGGAGAAACAGAGAAACACTTTTCAGCCATGTTCAATCAAGTCTACCATTCAATGCTTGATGATATAAAGCCTCCTCCTAGTTTAGCTCTCTTACACTACCCGGATGCCTTTGATCCGGAAATGGAATTTCATTTAAGAGAAAGGAATACTACCACACTTGAAGAAATGCAAAACATTGCAATAGGTGTAGAAGATAATTTGTTGATCAAAAAGTCAAAGTTGAAGGCAGAAGAAAAGGAAAACACAGAGGAGCATCTGACATCTATAGAAGTGAAACTAGACATTCTCGCAAGCATAATGAAAGAGATGATGCAAAATATTATCATGAGAGATGAACTTGTTGTTCAAAAACACCATGTTCCATTTTTTGCAGAAAAAGAAAGGGTCATTGTTCCTAAACATTTTGTTGCTTATCCTTGGTATCATAGATCTGAAAATGATTGTTTTATGATTCTTCTTATATATAGATATGAAAAAGTGGTTTCCACCCCGCCACTTGTCACCTCCCTATAATTTCTGACCCCCCCCTTCCTAAACCACTTACCACTCTACCCCCCGTCCGAAATACCACTTTCCCCCCTCCGAAAACCACTTTCCCCAATTCAAAAACTGTGTTTTACCCATTTCAACCAGTATTTTTCCGAGGCAATTTTTGGGAAAACCAGGAGAGGTTTTGAGAAACTGAAAGAGGCGTTTTCTCAAAACGGGCCAAATAACAATAACCTCTCTCATATTTCTCATATCTGTTACATATTGGATGAATAAAGAGCATCTTTGAGCCTTATCTTTCGGGATTTAGGATTTTTCTATTTGACACATCTTTTTAAAATGCAGATCCTGATCAGATGGAGATGTATTTCAAAAAATAGAGAGAGGTTTTTTCTCAGAACAATATGATATAAAAAAAACCTCCTCCAGATTTTACACATCTGTCATGATTTGGAAGATACAAACTCATAATTGTAGCACTATGTTTTGCAGTAGTTTGGTCTATTTTTGGGGAATACAGTTCCAAATTTTAATGTAACAGGTTGTTATTTTTGGGAAATAAATTAGATCCGACCTCTTGAGCCCCGGGGATGATTTTTCCTATATATATTTGTTATTTTGATGTAAAATGGGTGGTAACATGTGGATATGGGAAGACTCATTGATGTAAAGCAGCTCACAGAGCCTCCTTTGATCAAAGTTCAGTAATACAATTGCAGCGATTACATGATTCTTGTGTCACTTATGTTGGTGAAGTGCATCTGTATTTGTGTCTATGTTTTCGTTGTTATTCTTCTGTTATCCATACATTCTGAATTGTTCAATAGAAAATTGAAGAACAAAATTTGTTTTTATATACACTCTGTTTCTGGCTTTGAATAATTTCAATGTTTTCTGCTTCAGGGTTATGACTAGAATTCTTAATTTCTCTAGTAAAATATGATCCCATCACCTTTTCTTTCAAATCACTTATCAATCTTAAGAATCCAAAAAATGTTCCTATTCTGCCCTGTAACTATTTCCTATATATCTTACTTGATTACAACTCAGCTTGACTCCATTGCCCAATGGCTTTCCCTTGTTGTTCTTGCCAAACCAATTTAAAAATCAAACCCAGTACTTTCATAACTAGCCTAAAATTTCATAAGAACATAGCTAAACCAGATATAGAGATCCCTCTCTGAGGCTGGCATGGATAGATCCCAACTTCAAAAGTGTTTTTGTGGTTACCTCTCCCTATTTCTTTTTCAGCCTTAGAAATTACATAGTGATAACATAGTGGCGACCATACTGGGGATCTGAACATTTCATGTTCCTCAGAGAATTGTATCAAGATACATATCTGATTGTTGATGGTGGACAGTGATCATACACAAGAAGGTTGAATCATATACCTGGTGACTCCAAATCAATTTCAATTCAAAGACTCCACTGGAGGAAGAACCTAAAACATGACAAGACAATCTCAAAAGATCAAGTATTCAAGTTGGAATTTTATCCAAGACATAATAGGCTTATTTTTTTATTATTTCTTCTCTTTTCCTGGTCATGTTCAAGATCATACTGCTGAAACTTATGTTGATCATATTCAACCCGATGAGCCTCAAAAGATTAAGCCTAATTTTACAATTCCTGTACATACTCCTGCACTTGTTAAAATTCCAGATAGATACAAGCCTCTTGTCTTACCTCCTATACTCCATGATTTCCCTACAAATTATTAAAAATATCTTCCTAGGTTCGATGGAGAATAAGGTAACATCACTGTTGAAAAATACATTCAAGGTTTTGAACATTTTCTTGACCTTTTTGAGGTTGAAGAAGATGATGTCTATATCATGATTTTTGCTTTATATTTGCAAGGTAAAGCTAAGGAATGGTTCAAAAAAAATTCAGCTGCAAGAATTTGTGATTTCAATCACTTTGTGAAAGTCTTCCTTAATAAATGGGTGATCAAGAGGAATCTTTTTCTCATTTTAGAAGAATATGATCATTTGAAAAGACAACCAGGAGAAACAATGCAACACTTTTCAGCCATGTTCAATCAAGTCTACCATTCAATGCCTACTAATATAAAGCCTCCTCCTGGTTTAGATATCTTACACTACTCGGATGCCTTTGATCCATAAATGGCATTTCATTTAAGAGAAATGAATACTACCACACTTGAAGAAATGCAGAACAGTGCAATAGGTGTAGAAGCTAATTTGTTGATCGAAAAGTCAAAGATGAAGGCAAAAGAAAAGGAAAACATAGATGAGCATATGACATCTACATAAGTGAAACTAGACATTCTCTCAAGCACAATGAAAGATATGATGCAAAATATTATCATGAGAGATCAACTTGTTGTTCAAAAACACCATGTTCCATTTTTTGCATAAAAAGAAAGGGTCTTTGTTTGTAAACATTTTTTTGCTTATCCTTGGTATCATAGATATGAAAATGATTGTTTTATGTATTCACTTCATGCCATGGACAAAGATGAAACTCATAATCAACTTCTGGAGGAGCAATCAGTTGATCTAATTTGTATGCTTGATGACATTTCTTATATGGATGATCTACCCAAGTATGATCAATATGATGATGACTACATCAAGGTTGACTCTTCAAAGCAATCAACAACCTATTTTTTGGAGGAAGAAGCTCAGTTGCAACAACTCAAATATGACAATCAGCTTGTGCATATTAATTATGACAACAATGAGGAAAATGCAAAAAAATTGCAAGTAAGTTCTTTGCCTTCATGTCTTGCCTCATTCCAATTTCTAAGAGAAATCTATAAGCAAGCAGACCAACAAGTTGTCAACAGTAGGAATGGAGAAATTTATGATGAATTAATTGTGGAGGTCTTTCATGATATAGAAGTTGTTCTTGCTCCAAAATTGCAGCCGATAAGCTACCTTGAGTTTTAAATCCCATATGAAAGCTTAGAGCCGGAAACAGATTATGAGTTAATGCAAAATAGTTTTATACCATTAAGCTTTAATTCATTTCAGTTTTTGAAGAAGAATCGTGATCATGTCCTGAATGATAAGCACATAGAAAATTATGAACTTTCATTGTAGCAGTCGTCTCAGTTTCTACAGGATCCAATAGTTGATGTTTTGGATGATTTGTGTAGTCAAAGTCTTGTTCCATTAGCTAGCTATGAGCTTAAAAGAAGTTATTATATATACTTGATTAGTCTCATTACAAAGTTCATCAAAAAAATTGCAGCCATATCAAGAACTATATAATGATATAAAAACCATATATGCCATACCCAATTATGACCATAAATTTGTTGAAAGTCAAGAAATAGTTCGTGTCTTTCATGATCCCATATCAGACTACATGGAATATTTTTTCAGCGTCAATGATCAATCATGTTTTCAGCAATTGCCATTACACTTTGCAGTTTTGATTTTGTGGACAAAAGGTCAAGTTGTCCTTTTGATTGTGCTAACAAGCAGTGAAGTAGTCCACTTGTTTCAACAACTACTTGACTGGCTTCATTGGCGTTTTTGTATTATTTGATTCAACATGATTTTCAGGAGTGTAGGGTAGATAACAATGTGCAAATAAGCTCATCTCTTTGAGCATTCCTTTCAGATTTTATTTTTTTCAGCCTTCAATTTGATTTGGTTTTAGTTGAAGGATCAAAACAAGTACAGGTTGCAGAATAAAGTTTTGGGATCAACCCAATAGATAAGGCACTGGTCTGCATATTCAGAGATCTGTGATTCTTCACACCTCTTAAAAGAGATGCCATCCCCCTTTGGAGCCTATGTTAGGGTCCTATAAATTATAGGAAGTCTGATTATTCAGTTTCTATATGTTGTTACTTTCATGAAAGCTCATGACTTGCCTCGTTTCCTCGGATTCCTTTGCCCCTCCATCCATTTTTGCCCAATCTTTCATTCACTGTTGCGCCACTCACTCCCCTGTCCATTTATCTTAATGGCCGCATTTCTCCCGCCAATCTTTCGTGAATAAATCAAAGTTAAATAACCTAGGATAAATAATTAAATAAAATTTTGATTAGTTTCATAACTAATTAAATTAATAATAAATTAGTAGGTTAGTAATTAGATTAGGGTAATAAGTGATAGTTTGAATAATAGATTAAAATAATTAATAAATAACTTTTTTTAATAAATAAATAATTAACTGTGAGTAAGTAATAATAATTTTTATTTAAAAAAATTAAAAAAATAAAACAATTAAAAAACATTATTAAAATAATTATAATTATAATTAAAACAATTAAATGATATATATATATATATATAGAGAGAGAGAGAGAGAGAGAGAGAGAGAGAGAGAGAGAGATATTAAACAAAATCATATAAAAAAAGAAACAAACCATAATTAAAATATTAAACAATTAAAAACAAATAAATAAAACAAAGAAAAGAAAAACACTTAAAACAAAACTAAACAACAATTAAAAATTAAAACAAATAAAAATTAAACATTATAAATAAATAAAAACAAAAAAAAAACTTATAAAACAAAACCATAAAAAACAAAAACTTTAAAACTTACCTCTAAGCACATATCCCAAAACAAATCAAATCAATGGCCTATAATGTATTTCAGGCCCCCTACCATCCGAACTTTAACAAGGGGGGCTCTGAAAAGTGGTTTTCACCCCGCCACTTGTCACCTCCCTATCATTTCGGACCCCCCCGCCCTTTCCTAAACCACTTATCACTCTACCCCCCTCCGAAATACCACTTCCTCCTCTGCAAAATACCACTTTCCCCAATTCAAAAACCATTTTTTACCCATTTCGACCAGTCTTTTTCCAATGCGATTTTCGGGCAAACTAGGAGGGATTTTGAGAAACCGAAATAAGTTTTTGCTCAGCATGAGCCAAATAACAATAACCTCTCTAATATTTCTCATAGATGTTATTCTCGAGACTAGCGAGGTTCTTCCTTCCCTAGAACAAAGAAAGGTTGGTTGGCTTGAGAAACTCCCATGAATTCAAAGCTGGAGCTACGCCTTTAATACGCGTAGGGGGTTGGCTGCGGGTAAATAAAGAGATTAGGTTTATGTTGGACCACTTATAAATATATGGTTGACTACGTGGTGAAGCTAGAATGAATATCAATCCATTCAGGCTAGTTCGTTCTATCCAAGGAACAAAGGATTCCTCGATGTCCCATTGATAATGTGAAGCTTTCTTTCTTGTTGCCCCGCTTGGGAGAATCAAGAGCATCTTTGAGCCCTATTTTTTGGGATTCATGATTTTTCTGTTTGACACATATTTTTCAAACACAGATCTCGATCAGATGGAGATGAATTTCAAAAAACAGAGAGAGGTTTTTGCTCAGAACAAGATGATATAAAACAACCTCCTTCATATTTTACACAGTTGTCATGATTTGGAAGATACAAACTCATAATTGCAGCACTATTGTTTGAAGCAGTTTGGTCTATTTTTGGGGAATACAGTTCCAAATTTTAATGTAATAGGCTGCTATTTTTGGGAAATCAATTAGATTCGACCTCCTGAGCCTGGGGGATGATTTTTCCTACATATGTTTGTGATTTTGATGTAAAATGGGTGGGAACATGTGGAGATGGGAAGACTCATTGATGTAAAGCAGCTCACAGAGCCTCCTTTGATCAAACTTCAGTAATACAGTTGCATCAATTACAGGATTCTCGTGCCACTTATGTTGGTTAAGTGCATGTGTCTTTGTATCTATGTTTTTGTTGTTATTCTTATGTTATCCATACATTATGAATTATTCAATAGAAAATTGAAGAACATAATTTGTTTTGATATACACTCTATTTCTTACTTTGAATAATTTCAATGTTTTTTGATTGAGGGTTATGTCGAGAGTTCTTAATTGCTCTGGTATAATCTGATCCCCTCACATTTTCTTTCAAATCACTTATCAATCTTAAGAATCCAACAAAGGTGCCTATCCTACCCTGTAAGTGTTGCCTATAGATCTGACTTGATTACAAATCAGCCTGACTCTATTGCCCAATGGCTTTCCCTTGTTGTTCTTGCCAAACCAATTTAAAAATCAAACCTAATACTTTCATAACTAGCCTAGAATTTCATAAGAACATAGCTAAATCAGATAGAGAGATCCCTCTCTGAGACCGACATGGCTAGATCCTAGCTTCAAAAGTGGTTTTGTGGTTACCTCTGCCTATTTCTTTTTCAACCTTAGAAATTACAGAGTGATAACAGCATAGAAACCTCAGAATAAGTACTCAATGCCTTGATAAAGAGATAAATTCATATAATAAGCCTCTTCAAGGGTGAAACCTCCTTATACATCATATGAATTCACAAATACAACATGATTCCAAATGAAAAGGTCTCCTTGGTATATATAGAATATTAGGAGGTATAATTACAACTAATGGACCCAAAACGACATAAAAAAATAACAATACTAATGTGATATGCCCCAATTAAGGGGTAATGTGCCACAATTTTAGGGCTTAACACTTGTGAGCCACTATGGGTATCTTTTTCAAGTGACTGACCATGATAGTTCTCAGAGATTTCAGGTGCCTAAGGTAGTGGCCCTCCCAAACCATATAAGGGAATGAGGGTAGGATGTATTTCCTCTTTAGTTCGATATAAAATAGGAAGGAAGTCACAATTATGATCATGGTTCATATCTATTAACCCTACCTCCCATTAACCAAAATAAAAATCGCCATTCTTTGGGATATCAAAAGAAAGATGAGAGAGTTTCTTACCCAATTTAGTCTTGAAGTTATCTTGTTTCTCTAGTGGGTGCTCCAAGTTTTGCTCATTTGCCTCGGATGGAAATTCCAACAAAGGGTTAACATTTGACCAACCTTTAGGAAGAGCCTCTAGAGGAGCCTTATTCCTTGGGCTTTGAGGGATACTCTTGTACTCTTTAGACTCCTTACAAACCCAAACTTTCTATTTATTGGGAAGAGGACATTTCTTCGCCAAATGCCTGTATACATGATATCTTCCATAACTGAAAGGGATCCCCTCATAGTCCAAGGGTTGATAGTAAATAGATGGCCCTTTTATAATAGTGGCATAGTCAGATAGACCATTTGTGAGGGGAAATCCAACTAACAATCTTGCCATTCCCATATTTTGTATCTCTCTGTAAGAATTATCAACTTTGTAGAAGAGACCTGTGCTTTACCAATTTCATCGAAGAGTTTATTTGACCATAGGATCATAGTTAGACTTGGTAGCCCAACCTAGATCATATAGTAGCCCATTTGGTCTTAATTGACATCGAATTCTAGGTGTCGCTTCTTCGGAGAGAGTGATTGCAAGCCCCAGTGCCATCTTGCCCGAAGAAGTTTATCAACATTCTTCGTTGACCTAAGGATCCAAATCATCCAACCTTTAACTAATAACATATAGAGAGAGGAGTAACCTAGTACCATAGAGAAGGTTTCTTTTGTCCAAAATTTAAGGGATTCTCCATTCATACATTTTCTCAGGAAGAAAACCACAACGGTTGAGTCCTCAAGCTCCATAACTTCATTCAATTTAATATTATCTCTTAAGTGCAAGTTTACCACCTCTATATTATGTTTAATGAACTTTTGTCTCTTCCTAGCTTTCCCTGGTCCCAAACCTTCCTGGTTGGATGCCAAAGGTTCAAGAATGGGGCCTTTTCTCATCATATTACTTATGAACATACCTTCGATGAAACCTTGCCTGAGTTGTACACTTACAGAAAACTCCTTGCTAAGAAACGAAGAGGGCAAGAAGCTAGAAGTAGGTCTAAAGAATCATCAATATCCACATGCAGGAATAAACACCATATCTTTTCAAATCATGCACCCCACACCTTCCAAGATTTCAAAGCAGGTCGATATGATGGCTTAACAAGTTATTTGGCCTTGTGTTGCACGATGCCAACATGTTAGGAATTAGACCACTGGATTGTTGTCTTGCCAACTCACCCAAATTTTTTATGGTTTCTTCCTTTAATGGGATTATTCCAGGATTGATACTTCTGAGTGAAGGGGGTTCAGATTTAAGCTTAAGATCCATTGTATTGGACTATATTTGATGACCCTATAGTGGATCTTTAGAGAAATTCATAATTTTGTCCTCCATATCGTGAAGAAACCAGGTAGTCCTTTGTGACTTCGTTGCTACATGCTTATGTTTAACAATAGTATTCCCAAGTGACGAAGAAGACATATAACAACTGACTTTTCTATGTGTGAGTTACTTGTTCTGTTGTGCTGCCACCCTCGTTGAATTTCTCAGATTGGGGTTTTACTATGCCTTGATTAAAATAGGAGTCTTCTGGGTTAATTTGGAGATTCAGATTTGACTCCATTTATAGATCCTTATCTTAGAAAAAAAATTAGCTTATACAAATAAATATGCATTAAGAAATTTCATAACCAAACTCTATCACAAAAATAAAACCTTAAAAAATAAATATTCTTATATAACGAAGACACATTAAAAACTTTGGTTACTACATTTATAAAATAAAAAAAATCAATAAAATAAGATAGCTCTCTCCCATGTAACCATTCACTAAGCTTGCATATGCTCCTCAACCTATCATATGACTATAAAATGCAATTTTTATTATGATTTTTTACATAATAATAGAAAATAACCAAAAGTGCATACTATGGAAAATCGTTGCCTCATCATTTCTTGCAATTTCTCCCCCAACTAACTGCGAATAGTTATATGAAATGTCAATAAAATGTTAATGTTGATCATCCACTTTAACATAATGCTTTGTTGAAAAAATATTTTTATAATAACAAGCATGGCTTACAAGTACCAGATGGAAAGCAACGTTCATATACATAAGTTAACTAGTTGAATATATAGAGCTAGAGCAAGCACTTTACTTAACCATCACTCCTAAAAACGTTCCACTCATTTTTTGAGAATTGATTTTTCCTAGAGCAAGGATAAAATATGTTTTCTAATCATTGTTTTGGCACTTTCCTTGAATTTTTCTTTCCCATCCATATATATATATATATATATATATA
>ML777192.1:769419-792554 GCA_009831015.1 Picea engelmannii
GGGGGTTTTGGGCACGGGGGCCAGGATTCCTTTCGGTTTCCTGGAGCTAGGGAGCCAGACAGGCTGCTCCTAGCTGGCTGGGAGGATAGTCGGTTTGGGGAGAGTTGGTCAGTGGCATCGAGTTGGGCAAGGCAGCATCAGGCTGGACAACCGGGTCAACGGAGAAATTAACATCAGTAAGAGGTAAATTTTTATCATTCTGTTAAGTGATTCTTATTCTATTATGAAATTGTTGTTCATTAATTAATTTAACATGCTTACATGCCGAATTAAAAGAAATTACCGAGTTTTATGCATAGAAGTAGAAGTTTACTGTTTTAATTTAAGGTTTTCATAGAATTGAGTTAATTAGGTCCCTACACCTCCAACCACATTGACCACCATAACAACTCACACAAGAGAAATTTCAAAGTAGAGAAATTACATAATGTCTAAGGTCTTTATCTCACATTCTAATATTAGTGAGAAATGATTTGCTCCTATCAGTGTCTCTAAGCACAAGTAAGTCTCTAAGCACAAGTAAGTTGCACAATTTTCACAAAAAATTACATACACTAAATCACTAAATCAAGGTACCACCATAGATTCAAAGGGATGATAATGTTGTTTTTGGTTTGCTTTTGGCAATAACCTCACTAATAAGACACATGAAGGCAGTGGATAGGAAACACAAACCCTAAAACATTAAAACCCTATAGGTGTGTGGAGGTAGGACATGGTACTAATGACAATTTGGCTCAACCATATGGTGTGGTGTTGATGTCCAAACATGAGGTCACTCAAAACAAAAGTCTAAAAACCTTAAAAAAAACCAAATCCTTAATCTTTTAGTTTATGTTTTTATTTAATTTGATATTTATTTATTTTCTCAAATTTTATATTAGAAATAATTTAATGCATTTATAAAAAATTAACTTAATAAAAAAAATAACAATGATGGTTTCCAATCAAGGAATCTAAAATATTTTTGATGATTTCCAATCAAAAAATCTAAAATATTTTTAAATTAACAAAAAATCATAAGTTATAAGTTTAACTTGAAATTTGAATAAGTTATAAGTTTAAATTTAAAATTTGTATAAGTTATAAGTTTATTTTAATTTGATATTTGAATAAGTTATAAGTTTAAACTTGAAATAAATTTTAAGTTTAAACTTGAAATAAATTTTAAGTTTAAACTTGAAATAAATTTTAAGTTTAAACTTGAAATTTGTACAAATTTTAAGTTTAAATTTAAAATTTGTTTTAAGATATAGGAATATGATCCTATTTCCAACGGTTTTAAAATTATTTAGGGTTTCTATATGTTCATCTTTGTTTGCGTTTTCTCATAGCAAACTTAGGTTGACGGGAGTGTTCCATTGGATTCTATATAAAATCAAAATAGCAGACTTGAGCATTCCCATTCGGTTTTATATAATAATAAAAACACAATCCTGAGAGCCCGATATATATCCCGGCGGCGTAAAGAATCAAGATGGATCTCTCAGCTTTTCTTCGCATTTAATGAGTGCGTCACAAAAGCGTGCGATGTAGTGGTGGATGCATTTTCCTTACAGGCGTGGCGTCTTAAAAAGCAGCGCGGAGCCGTCTAGTCTAACTTGTGGATTGTTACTTGTGGCCGCGGATTCATTTCGGCTTTTGTGGCAGGATCCTTCAACTGTTTCTCATTATTTAATTCTTGCGGATGTAAAGCATTTAATGAGTGCGCCACCAAAAGCGTGTGATTCGATACATTTTCCTTACAGGCGTGGCGTGTTAAAAGCAGCGCGGAGCCGTCTGCTCCATTGTGGATTGTTACTTGTGGCCCGGCTCCATTTTGGCTTTTGTGGAAGGATCGTTCAATTGTTTCTCATTTTTTATTTCTTGCGGATCTCTGATGACAAAAATGCCCAAATCTGGGCGCTGTTTTGTCCGGCGAGGTGAGAATAGCCCAGTCTCTAGTACCGACGGACGATGAAAAATAATTACCGGAGTGTTGCGATCACAGGGCGAAGGCTGATGCCTTCTATTTGAGCGCCAGGTGAGGTCAGTTCGTTCAAGGCGGTGTGCTGATAATGGTTTCCCATGGAGCGGCCTCTCCGCTTCTGTTTCCAGTGGTGTGGTTGGATATATTCTGCATCATGCTTCCTTATTAAAGCCGGAGCCCAATGATACGATATCACCACAGTATTTGCCTTATATTTTAAAAAAACGGCGATTCCATGAGGGTTTACTGCAGTATGGTATAGTGGCTTTATAATTTCTTTCTTGAAGTGTATGATCATCCTAGAAGTTTAGGTTTCTCACATTATTTATTTTAATATACCATATTATTTTAATTTAATTAGTTCACTATAAATGCTTTTTTCATTTAATTTTATTAATAGCATGATATGATTTGTTTAATTAGTTCACTATAAATGCTTTTTTCATTTAATTTTATTAATAGCATGATATGATTTGTTTTTTCATCTTATAGGTGGTCTGGTCTGTCCGTGCAAACTAGCCGATGGAGCTGGATGGGAATGGGATGAATGGAATGTAGTGGAAAAATTTCGGGGCAAATATTGTGTATCTGGTGGACATTGTTGACGGAATCTCAAATTTTAGTGGAAGGAGAAAGAGAAGAAGAAAGTTCGAGAGAGAATCACATTCTGTAGAGACAAGACAAAAAAAGTTAATAGCATGATATGATTTGTTTTTTCATCTTATAGGTGGTCTGGTCTGTCCGTGCAAACTAGCCGATGGAGCTGGATGGGAATGGGATGAATGGAATGTAGTGGAAAATTTTCATTTTATTAATAGCATGATATGATTTGTTTTTTCATCTTATAGGTGGTCTGGTCTGTCCCTGCAAACTAGCCGATGGAGCTGGATAGGAATGGGATGAATGGAATGTAGTGGAAAAATTTCGGGGCAAATATTGTGTATCTGGTGGACATTGTTGATGGAGTCTCAAATTTTAGTGGAAGGAGAAAGAGAAGAAGAAAGGTCGAGAGAGAACCACATTCCGTAGAGACAAGACAAAAAAAAGTTGTTACAGAGAGTGGGAAAGGGAAATATCTTCTGATATGCAGAAACCTACATTCATCTATGCCTATTCACATTCACCTCCTCCTCTATCTCTGTTCCGTTCTGGTGTTTGTGTTGTTTGTTTATGTGAGTGTATGGAAGTGGTGTTTGTGTTGTTTGTTTATGTGACTTATTGTGGTTTCTGTCAGTTTCATGTCATATGTATGGTGTTGGTGTTTGTGTTGTATATGTGAAATTGTTAAGTTATAGAGGTTGGAGGTTGAATTGGATATGAATGTGCGGGAGCTTGGAGATGATTAAAAAAATAGAGCCGAGAGTTGGGGAGTTGAATGACCTCACCACTTTGGACGCGGGTTCCTATTCCAGTGGGGTATCATAATTTATTGTTCTCTTCTTTTCTCGGTTTAGCTCTGTTCCGCTCAGCTCTGTCGACAGTAAGCACGTTTTCTTCCCTTTTAATAAATTAAATATTGTTATATCTTTCTAGTTCTGATATTGGACTTATCTAAATTAAATGTTATTATCATAATAATAATATTATGAAATCATATATCATTATATAATAATTGTGCCTGTTTCATAAATTCGTAGCTGCTTGTGCATTAATTGAAAAAGAGTAAAAAATTACTTACTCCAATTCGAATACTATCCATTCGAACAGCTTGCTGAGCTCATATCTTTGTATCTTGTTTTCTGTGAATGACAAAGAGCCGAGTTCCTACCTTCAGCCATCGACTGTAGGCATGCAGGTACACATTATTCCCTTTCCTCAGTTTTTAAGGGTTAAATAAATTGTTTCATAATAGAGTGTTTTCTTAGCGGTAATTGCATATAGGCTTGGGTTCGGTTGGTTTACAGTTCACTGAGGCAATGATGGGTTGATTTGAATCTGGAGTATAGACCAGAAAAATCTGTGGGTTGATTTGAATCTGGAGTATAGACCAGAAAAATTTGAGCTGACAACCACATTGGAAGTCAAATAATTTCCTGTTCCTTTCTTGGTAATGCTCTTAATAGACACTTTCTTAGCTCTTTTATTAAGTCAAATATTATTATATTCAGTTGGCTTTGACTCAGCTATTTTCGGCCTTACTTTTTTTTTAAACTAAATATGGTTATTATGATATCAGATCTAAGGCGGTAAAACTTTTTATATTTGCTTTTGGTGGAGTTGGCTTATGTGACACTATTTGGAATTGGAAGTAGGTACATATTTTGCTATTCATTTTCTTCCTTTAAAAAAACAGAGAAAACAATTACCCATCATCTCAAGCTTCAATAACAGTTTACAGGCTCATACTATAGTTTACACGCTCACAAATAGTGTGAGCTTGGATATCATATAGTTGTTTTAGATTTTATTGTTGCTCCAGTGTTTTTACATTTTTGAAGGAATTGCATTTCACAATAGTTTAATATACATATAACAAATGATGTTCAATATTTTTAATTTAAGACAAAAGTAATGGTATGTAAATTCATAGTTTTCCAATATTTATAAAAATGTAGAATAATAATTTTAGTTAAATAATTTCAATCAATTTTGTAAATGTCATGATTACATATGGATCTATAATCTTACATCATAGAGTAAGATTAAAAGAATTCATAAATTTGGTGAAAGGGTGACATGATGTAGTTTGGAATGTTATTGTTGCTTTAGTAGCTTATGAGTAATAAACAAGAAAAATAGAAAAATATGTTAATTTGCACAGGCACTCAACAGGAACTTTCTTTGCTCTTTTAGTAAATTAAATATTTTTATATTCATTAGGTCTCTACCCAACCTTCCTTTATTTCTAAACTAAATGTGGTTATTATGAAATGACAAGGAATTAGGTACTAGGTATTACCCTGAATTATATAAAGTCAGTCATGTCAAGCTTCAATAATTGTTTACAAGTTCACATATAGTCTTACACTCTTACACCATAGAGTGAGATTAAAATAAGTAGTGAACATGTAGAAAGGGTGGCATGATGTAGTTTGGAATGTTATTGTTGTTTTAGTAGCTTAGGAATAGAAAAGAAAGGAAAAGCTTAGAAGGAAAGATGTACTCACAAAATGAGTGTGAAGAATGGGGTTTGATGAATGGAATTCCTAGGAAAAATCTGAACTGAAAACCATGTTGGAAGTTCCAATAAGGTATTATAATTTTTTGTTCCTTTCTTGGGTCGTCTCATAACAAGCATTTTCTTTGTCGTTTTAATAAATTGAATGTTGTTACATTCATTTAAACGGTTTTCGCCATTCATTTTCTTCCTTAAACAATAGTCATTTTCTTCCTTAAACAATAGAGAAAAGAGTTACCCTGAATCATATGATCTGAGTCATCAAATGCTTCAATAATAACATACACGTTCACTAATAGTCCTGAGCTTGGATGTCATATAGTTAGATATGTTATTGTTGCTTATTGTTATTGGCATTTTTGAAGGAAACTTAAATTTACATGTTCACTAATAGTTCCTTTTGGATGTCATATAGTTAGATATGTTATTGTTGCTTATCGGCATTGACATTTTTAAAGAACCTAAATTTGCATTTCACATTAGTTTAATGTTGTTCATATAGCAAATAATTTTTAGTACTTTTAATTTTGGACAAAAGTAATGGTAGTTTTCCAATGGGTTATAAAAATGTAGAATAATAATTTTAGTGGAATAATTTCAAACAATTTTGTAAATGTCATGATATAGTCTTACACTATAGAGTAAGATCAAAAGAACTCATAAAAATGGAGAAAGGGTGACATCATGTAGCTTGGAATGTTATAGTTGCTTTAGTAGCTTAGGCTTTACTAAAGAAACGTAAATTTGTATTTCACAAGAGTTTAGTGGAATATATATATATATATATTCTCCGAAGAAAAAAAACAAGTATATTAAGTATTTCTGGATGAAATCAAAATATACAACTTGATGTGTATTATGAAACTACAAAGACTATGTCTTTTTTTTTTTGTTTCAAAAGAAAGAGAGATTTGTTGAGAAGCATCTTTTAGCCTACAGTCAAGATGAGTTCATATACAACCTTCCATCATAATTTGGCTTAAGCTAATAAACTACAACACTTTTTTCAAAGATAGTTGCATATAATCATCCTCAATTATGGAAGAACAACAAGTACAGGTATTTTCTAGAAGTTGAAGGAGGTCTCTTCACGGAGAGATCTTTTTTCATTTGTTTCAACTGTAACAAATGACGTTGCTTGTAGGAGTAGGGATTCCTTGGATAATTTATCTATAGATTCATTCAATTATCAAAAAACATGTTTGAATGTTATATTTTCAAATAGAATTCTTTTTCCGTTAATCTTCACTATGACTTGAATTTTCAAAGAGATCTTCTCATTAACCCAATCAATGACAATTTTGTTCTTACCAAATACTTGTTCATTTATGATTCCCCTATGAGCTCTTTATTTTAACATGATCCATAAAGTACACATTTCAGATTTATTATTGGTTACATGTCTTAATGTTGCATTGAAGGAAAAAGTGATGATTTTTTGATAGAAGTAGAATATTAACTGTGTTACAAGTTCTTGAAGAATTTTGACTAGTTTCCTCCGAGAACCCCTAGTGTTTGGAGGAGTCTATATTAGGCTATTTGATTATTCTTTTGGTCTTAACCTTCATCGGAGCCCATATACTTTCATATGCATATTTTATTTGGGAACTGACCTATATGGGGATCATATCTTTGCCTTGAAAAAATCATGTCATTTCTAGCTAACCATAATGCCTAGGCCAATACACAACGAATTTCTCTATATGCTATTGGAGCTTTTTTTTTTACACCAGCTCTTAAAATATGCTAGGGTGGAATCTCCTTCCCATTTTCCATTTTCATCGGTTAGCTTTAAAGTTTCTTTCCAGGATTATATTGAAAATGAACAATGAACTAAAAAATGGTTAACAAATTCTTTATTGTTCTTGAATAGTATGCAGTCATGCTCTTGTTAGGCCCCTCCCATGATTTGTTTTGGAAAATTGTTCCATGGGAGGACTTTATTGGAGATTGCCAGGCAGAAGAATATCCTAGTTTTAAGAGGACATCTTAGTTTCCAAATGGTCTTCCACTACCATGCCTTTTCTTTCTCAATTTCTTCTTTTATCCTTTCCTCGTAACCTAGGTTGGCACTAAAGTTTCCTTTAACTTTATTTTTCGATCATATGATCTCATCTTCTTCTTTCAGGATTATATCATTTAGCTTAAGGTTTGTGAGTGTATTCGTTCCATTCTTTAGCCATCTCACCTTGGATACCAAGCTATAAGTCGGTTTTCCATCATTGACGCCAAATCAAATTGCATTTGGTTCAATAGCATCGACCAAATTGAATATTCCTTTGTCATGAATAATGTTGATAAGAGGATCTTATAGCCTATAGTTTTTTGAAGACGCCAACTAGGGATCTTCACCTACTTTTATTTTGTTTTCTCTTCCAATTTTCCAAACCAGCCATTTTCCAATTAGGGGGAGTGCTCTTGCGATTGCTTTCCAGACTATTGAAGCCCCTATATGACCTTTTATATCCTTTCTAATCCACTCTTCTATTGATCCTGGAGTGATGTACTTTGCAATCATTATTTTGACCTATAATGAGAAAATTTATGTGTTCAAGTGTTCTAATTCACAACAGAAATTTCACCTCTTAAACAATAGGTTTCCTTGATCTTAACCCTATGAATTTTTAGGCTTAGGGGTGTTATGAAATATAAACAAAACATGAATAGTGGACAATATTTCAATCCTTAACAACTCCAATCCACTAGGCAATTCAAGATATAATATATCAATGTGTTACAATAAGTTTTGGCGCTCTAGGGCAATCTTACAACCAAGGATCTTCACCTATTTTTATTTTGTTTTCTCTTCCAATTTTCCAAACCAACCATTTTCCAATTAGAGGGAGTGCTCTTGCGATTTAGACTATTGAAGCCCCTCTATGATCTTTTATATCCTTTCTAATCCACTCTTCTATTGATCTTGGAGTGATGTACTTTGCAATCATTATTTTGACCGATATTGAGAAAATTTCTGTGTTCAGGTGTTCTAATTCAAAACAGAAATTTCACCTCTTAAACAATAGGTTTCTTGATCTTAACCCTGTGAATTTACACGCTTAGGGATGTTATGAAATATAAACAAAACATGAGCAGTGGACAATATTTCAATCCTCAACAACCCCAATCCACTCGGCAATTCAAGATATAAGATATCAATGTGTTACAATAAGTTTCGACCCCTCTAGGGCAATCTTACAACTAGGGATCTTCACCTATTTATATTTTGTTTTCTCTTCCAATTTTCCAAACCAACCATTTTCCAATTAGGGGGAGTGCTCTTGCGATTGCTTTCCAGACTATTGAAGCCCCTATATGACCTTTTATATCCTTTCTAATCCACTCTTCTATTGATCTTGGAGTGATGTACTTTGCAATCATAATTTTGACCTATAATGAGAAAATTTATGTGTTCAAGTGTTCTAATTCAAAACAAAAATTTCACCTCTTAAACAATAGGTTTCCTGGATCTTAACCCTATGAATTTTTAGGCTTAGGGGTGTTATGAAATATAAACAAAACATGAATAGTGGACAATATTTCAATCCTTAACAACTCCAATCCACTAGGCAATTCAAGATATAATATATCAATGTGTTACAATAAGTTTTGGCGCTCTAGGGCAATCTTACAACCAAGGATCTTCACCTATTTTTATTTTGTTTTCTCTTCCAATTTTCCAAACCAATCATTTTCCAATTAGAGGGAGTGCTCTTGTGATTCAGACTATTGAAGCCCCTCTATGATCTTTTATATCCTTTCTAATCCACTCTTTTATTGATCTTGGAGTGATGTACTTTGCAATCATTATTTTGACCGATAATGAGAACATTTCTGTGTTCAAGTGTTCTAATTCAAAACAGAAATTTCACCTCTTAAACAATAGGTTTCTTGGATCTTAACCCTATGAATTTACGGGCTTAGGGATGTTATGAAATATAAACAAAATATGAGCAGTGGACAATATTTCAATCCTTAACAACCCCAATCCACTCGGCAATTCAAGATATAAGATATCAATGTGTTACAATAAGTTTCGATCCCTCTAGGGCAATCTTACAACTAGGGATCTTCACCTATTTTTATTTTGTTTTCTCTTCCAATTTTCCAAATCAACCATTTTCCAATTAGGGGGAGTGCTCTTGCGATTGCTTTCCAGACTATTGAAGCCACTCTATGACCTTTTATATCCTTTCTAATCCACTCTTCGATTGATCCTGGAGTGATGTTCATTGCAATTATTATTTTGACCTATAATGATAAAAATTTTGTGTTCAAGTATTCTAATACAAAACCGAAATTTCACCTCTTAAACAATAGGTTTCCTGGATCTTAACCTTGTGAATTTTCAAGCTTAGGGTTGTTATGAAATATAAACAAAACATGAGAAGTGGACAATATTTCAATCCTTAACAACCCAATCCACTAGGAAATTCAAGATATAAGATATCAATGTTTTACAATAAGTTTATTCTCTCTAGGGCAATCTTGTCATGCATATAACATGTCTAAAAACAATTATGATAGCTGTAAAAATGAGAGTAAATCTTCCATTCTATTGTCAGATTGTAATGTTAAATCGCTTAACATATTCACCCTTAACTTATGTCAAATCATTAAGACATTTAGTGATGGAAATTACAAACCATGAAGAATATACTAATGGTTGAAAATCAAATATGTGATTTACACAAGCAGTGGACAGTTGAAAACTTCATTAATATGCATAAAGATGAAGTTCGTGTACGCCATAGACTTATCACAAGGTTAGTAAAATCCTATAGCTCTCCAAACCCTAGCTAGGGAAAAAAATAAAAACCCTAGCTCACACCAAGGAGATGTAACAAGCATTCATCACACAAGCATGTCCTCCAAGGAAAGATGTTTCCTCTTCTTCTCCAAGTACAACCTAGGGTCTCATCTCAAAACCCTAACTCCAAATCTCCAAGGGATGAAACCCTAACTCCGGTCTTCAAGATGCTCCAAGAAGCTGAAGAAACCCTAGTGACTCCAAGAGAGAGATAGAGAGAGATCAAGTATAGAAGAAGATCCAAGAGAGTTAGAGGAGAAGTAATATGCTCTTCTTGCTCACATCTCTACACAAGAATCAACAAGAATGAATGGGTGATGATCATCATATCCAACGTCTCCTTCACAAGAGTAAACCCTAGTATCTCACAAGAATCCTCCAAGAAAGACATCCTTCGTCTTCTTCATAGTTGCTCTTGGGGGTTTCCTCATGAACCCTAGAATATCACTCCAAGAAGACTAATAGAAAGAGAAGAGTACAATGATAATAATGAAAAATTTCTCTCCTTCCTCTATATATATGAGAGGTAAGGGAGGCCAAGATTACATACGTGGGTCTATACCCTTATAAGAAAACTACAGTGACACAAGTATTCTCACACATATGGAGTACACTCACACATATGGAGTGCTACACTCCAACAATACACATGTTGAGCTCAAAGGTGATGATGTCTACAAACAAGGATCTAAAAGCAAATGCACTCTAGGAGGTGTGTCTAACTCTCCTTCTACAAGCCTCCAATGACTCCATTGAACATCCTAAGCGGTGTACTCCATTGGGTCCACTCCTCTGGCATGAACACTATCGTAACCTAGGAGCCCCTGGATGACCTCCAAGATAGCCTCCCTACTTCTGTTTATAGTGGTGTGGTGGGATATATTCCTATCACCCTTTCTCATTACACTTGGAGCCCATTGATATGACATCACCAGAGTATTTTCCTTCAATCAAATTATGATATTTGACAAAAGTGTTGATTCCATCATGGTTTTCTACATTATGGTATCATGACGGATAATTTGTTTGTTGAAGTGTATGAACATCTTAATTTTGTTTAGAATTTTGACATTATTTATATTAATTTACGATATTCCTTTAATTTAATTCATTCTTGGAATATGTGTCTGTGCAAAATAACCGCTAGAGTTGGATTGGAATGAAAAGTTTTACCGCCTCTCCATTTCATGTCATCTTGCTAAATTATAAACCAACCCAACACCATCTTGAAACAACTAAGGGAGATATGCAATCAGTTCTAAAAACAACAAACATTATTCGTTGAAAATTGAGAAATATTGGAATGTGTACTTAGGGGAGTAAATTCACCTCAAAGCTCTTCTCTTCGAGACACGAAGATGATGAACTCAACTAGCCGTTCCAATCAGCTCATGTTGGATGAGATGAATTCACGCTCTAATATAATAATAGCCACATTTAGTTTAAAAGGAAATAAGGAAAGGCAAGGCGGGGTAGAGAAGATTAGGGTCTGAGCCAAATGAATATAATAATATTTAATTTACTAAAAGGGTAAAAAAAAGTGCTTGTTGAGAGTCAGTGAAAGGAACAAGAAATTATGATACCTAACTACAACATCCAACGTGGTTGTTAACTCAAATGAGATAAGACAATTTGGGTAAAACCACGGTGATGATCTTCAAGGGGTCAAAGAAGGTTCTATTATGCCACCATTTCTTTTTCAGAGGAGAGGAGATTCAGATCATCAACACTTATACTTGTTTGGGGGTATAATTCTTAGGGCCTCGCTTAAACCTTTGACATACTCTCCAACCTCGTGTAAACAAAGGTTATGTATCCTTAGTTGCTCTTGAGAGACATTGTTTCTGGGACCGTTTTTAGGACATTCCATCCTAGATGTTTCTTATGGACTCCCTTACCAGGCCCACAGTTCTCTATGGTTATAGAGGTTTGGGGGCCTTGTTTACTTGAGACCAATTGGGCTTTAGTTGAGTGAGTTTAGATCCTTCTCTTTCGACGCATCATCAGATGCAAGTAGTCAATACCCCATCACATCATCCCTGTAGAGTTTAGTGCCCGACCCTTCTGGCTTGAGACTATTTTCCTCCTGGTTTCTCTTATGCGCCGCATTAAGAGTTTTGTCGATTTAGAGACGGGTTGAGACAGGTACTCATATCTAGCCTATTGCTCATCGGAGTCCATTTCCTTATTTAGTCCTCGTGGTTGCAATAGGTTGCACTAGGTGTTGGTTTGTAGGGGTCTCATCCCTTTTGGAGTCTGCTGGTATTTTGATGGATCAACTTCATTCAGATACTCCATAGATGCACCCAGACACCTCCTACCTTCTAGGTAGGAGTTGAATAGGATCATCAAGGATGACATTTATAGATAGTTTAAACAGGTCACTTGGACAAACCCCTAGGGTGATTTATGTCCAAAGATGGCCTTCTATGTTGAACACTTCATAGAGGTGAGGGATGGACTCACTATCCAACCTCCATACACATCCCCATCATTGGGCGCATTCTCTTCGTATCACGCTAGGCCAATTTTGAGTACGCTCACACGGAGTTTGAGTTGAGACGGACCATCAAATTGTATGAGCAGAGAGGATCTGCCAGCTATGCCATCTTCATGAGGTGGAGATAGAGGAGCACTTATTTCGTTGCTCCATCTATTATGAGATTCGTGGGAGATTTCATTGCTTGTTCAGATGGATCTAGACCCTTTCCAATTTCTTTCAATACTAGACTAGGGATGTTTACCCTTTACATGCAGGAGGACCTCAGACTTCGTGGCCACATTCTCTAGCCTCCTAGACCAAATCCCACTCAACAAATTACTTCCTTCTTTATGGTGCTCCCATCAACTAGGGGAACCAAGAGAAACAATGATAGAAACATTGCCTTTGACCCCAGATCGGTGTGGACTCGAGGGATGATTCCCCCTCCCCAAAGCCCCCCAAGACATTGCCAGACTAGATTCTTTACCAATAGGCAGACGAGATCATCTAGACATCTGAGGTGGGTTACTTCATCCAAATAGTAGCACAATTGGTGGTCCAGATTTTCCCCTAGCTCTTCCTTAGGACATCATTCTATTTTTAGTTTTCTTCATTTGGCCTCGGATGATAGGAGAGATAGATCTAGTGGACCATGATCTAGTCCTTGGATCCCTTCCTTCTGTACATCTCCCTCCCATTGTAGCCGCCCACACTCGGAGTCTAGGGTTTTCCATGTTTTAGCATAGATCTCATGCTTTACATTACTTCTTTCTCTTTATATAGGAGTGATTTGAAAATAGGGGGCTGACTTGTTTTGCTATGCAAGCACCCTCTACCCCATTAAAATAAACTTCAGGACCTTGCTCAATGTCTTAGTTGTGCAAGAGGATTTATGTGTCAAGTTTAGTCCTCTTTTAGGTGTTTATGTGTGAGGTGTTTTAAAGGTTAAATATGTTGTTTAAAGAATACAACAACAAACATAAATTGCAACCAATAATAACCAACAAACTCACAACAATAACAACATGATAAAGGAGTTCACCCCCAACTGGGCTACATCTCCTTGAGCCTCCATCAATGGACTAGGCTCTCTGGGATTAGTTTGTCTAAATTCTTTTACAAGCTGCTGCTCAACTCCAATTAATTTACTAACTGTACCATTGGGTTCAAAATACATAAAAACTCCCAAAATGACTATTAGATCTCTGAAAACAGACCATGGGTCATTTGGGCATGACCTCTTCTACTGGTAGCCTTGAGCTTCCATGAGCTTCCTTGTGGCCAAAACACCTGTAAAAGTCCTCAAATGCATATGCAACCTGTTCCAATGAGTTCAGAGCATATCAATTAGTCAAGAATGACTATTCAGTCACTGAAAATGGACTTTGGCTCCCCTGGGCATGACCTCCTTCACTAGTGGCCCTGGACTTCTTGGAGCTCTCTAAAACTTCCCTGTAGAAAAACCTGCAATAGAAGTCTCCAAATGCCTTTGAAACCTGTACCAATGGATTCAAAACATCCAAAAACCCTTAGCTGGGTTTTTTCGGCACCTGGTTTGGCCAAAAAATGAAGAAGATAGACCTCCTGCAAATTTTCTCCTTCAAGCTTGTTGTCTCTAGTTCGCCAAAACACACCTCCTGTGTGAGTAACTTGGCTTTTGGGCGTTTCCCATGCCTAAACCCAGCAGGCTCGTCGTTTCCACAAAATGCGTGAATTGGTCGCACGGTTAGGGGACTTAGCACCCAAACCGACGGAGGTGTTGGACGCGTGGCCCATGTGACCACGTCCCGCGCAAATGCTGGCACCTGTTGCAACGGTTGGATAAATGACAACTGGCAAGCCCATGTGGGAGAGATCCGTATTGAAGTTTTAACCTCGCGCCACTCCGAGAGTTAGGGTCATATGGCTATGCGGATACAACCAGGGGTTGGGGCTAAGCCCCAGCCCAGACCCCGCGCCAAACATAACACATAACACATTTAAATAATTGTGAATACGTTATATGGTAAGTACCAAAACGTTGGCGCGCGGGCAACCCAACCTTTGTCAAAACACTCCACGTGTGCGGGAGGTCCTGGGTTTGATCCCCACAGACTCCACTAAAATTTTACCATACCACAAGGTTCCACGTGGTAGTCCATGCCTGGGCCATGTGGCACCACCCAATTTGTCACAAAGTATGCCACGTGTCCAAACCTCATTCACCCACGTCTGCCACTCAACTGTTGACTCAACACCTGCCACTTCAACATCTGCCAAGTCAGCGCTCTCGCACGTGTGGGTCCGTACCTTGCCACGTCAGCCTGTACGCACTGTATGGATTGTACAGTCAACAAAATTTTGCCTATTTGGCAAAATGAATAGAACGCGATATCTCACTCATCTGGTGTTTGTTTGAACTCGTTCGAGTTGTGTTGGGTTCGTGAGGATGAGGCCTACAAGCCTGTCTGTTTTGAAGCGATTCTGAGCACTTTGATTTTTGGGCCAAATTTTGACCCCTGGTCCAGATTCTGATCACTCCTTCCCACTGAAAAGCTTTTGGTCCAACAAAAGTTGATGATTATCTGCCTGAGCTTCAATACTCTTCTTCTTCCAAGTTCTATCAATTGATTCTACTTGAAAAGTCTTTTTGGCAATCACCTAGGTACCTTGACATGCCTTGCACTGCAACTGGATATGTCTCTCAACCACTGTTCTCTGGCTGCTGCTGACCCATTGTTCTCTTTGTGCTTGGATAACTGTCAACCTTCCCACTGAGAATCAAGTCCCTCTTGTGAACTCTTGGCGTCAACACAATCCGCTCTATAATGGCTGCAAAAATCTTTCCCGCGACATCTTGTCACAATCCAAGAAAACCATCAATCTTGAAAAGAAATTAATACAAGAATGAAAATGATGCCAACCAAGTCTTTTGCTCTTCAAGCAATAACTGTCGCATCTTGTACATCATCAAAGTACATGGTGTTTTCCTGCATCTTAGTGTACTCAATATCGACTTACAAGCCGACAAACACCATCGACTAAACATAAGTCGAAAAACATGATCGACACAACATAGTCGTCAAGACAACATCGACACAAGTCGAGACTCATTTGAAACACATCAACATTCCAAAATGACAAGTCGACATTCATGATACACAACCATGTTACAATCATGAGTCGCTCATAATAAAACTATCACAAGTTCACTGTTTACACACATACAAATTCACATGCATGTGCATAACTCTTCAACTCTCCTTCAAGTACAAACATAAGTACATAAACCCAAAAACATGTGGGTACAAGAGCTGGAAGGAAAAGAGATATGGCTGCAATAAGTGAGTATCATACCCGTATTTTACACTCTCCTGGCGAAATTGTGCAACAACAAGAATGCCTTCAATAGAGTCGTATTCACATGCAATCTTGCATCATACAAGTTGTGATAAGCTGCTGCAACTTGTCATACTTTCAACTGAAATGCATACATAAGGCTGAAATGTGCATCTACAAACAGAGAAATGCAAGCCTTACTTGTTCAAGAAATCTAACCATTTTTTACCAAGCCAATTCAATGGTGACTTTTTCTGCTGAAAATCCTCTTCTTGTGAATCATCTTGACTCACATCGATGATGGAATCTCCTCTTCCATTCTTGCCAGTCTCTTTATCCATCTGCTTCTTGTGTTGTGAATGAGTGGTTGAATGAAATGTCCAACATTGGTCAATGAGATGACCCCTCTTCTGGCAGCGAGTGCAAGTCTTTTGCATCTTCTTTTCAAGTTGCCTTTGCTTGGAAAGTTTCCTGAATGTGGTCAATCTTTTCCAACATCTTGAAACATGATGGTTATCTAAACCACACTATGTACATGTACTTTTTCTTCCATTTTTACATGAAAATTTACGATATTCAACATAATCAAAAGCAACTGAATTATAGGCAGAAATATACCTTGAACATTCACCTTTATCGCCTTCTTGAGGAGGTGAATTTGAAGAGTTACTAGCTCTCCTTTGAAGACCAACAACAATGTTCTTGTCCTCATGGCTATCACAACTCTCTTGTTTCACACATTTGCATTCATCTTGAACACACACTTTGCATGCTTGAGGGATTGAACTTGCGACAAAAGTTGTTCTTGGAACTGTTTCCCTTGTCTCATCAACTTTGGAATATGCTCCATCTTTCTGTTCATATCCAGGACCCCAATACTTGGGCCTCTCCTCAACAGAAATAGGCTCAACAATGCCTTCTGCATGTTTGCCTAACCCTCTACCTTCATAGCTCATTTTTAACAATAACTTGGACGTTATTCCTCTAGTATGATTTTCAAAAACACCAAAGCATTCATCTTGAGAGGAATTTGAAAAAAAACCAGCATTACATACCTCATGTCCATGCATGTACTTGGCAAGAGTTTCCTTTGCCTCATGGAGCTGAGTCTCCATCTCATGCAACTTTTCAAGAAGCCGGTGCTTCTCCTCCTTCATGGCCATCAACCGCTCTTGAAGGACAATGCTCTCCTTCCTATCTTCCCACATCTCTTTCACCATATCTCTCATGGTTACAAACTCCTTCAACATCTCTTTGTCAAAGAACTTGGCTAATGAAGATGTATGAGAACTCTCACTGTTTGAAACTTCCTCCATCCTCGCAAGGTATCAAACTTCAACACAAAACTTGCACAATAATACCAACAGCTAAATCTCTAGCTATCAATGGAAATCACATGAGCAAAACTATGCTCTGATACCACTTGATCTGAAAATAGAGGGCTGACTTGTTTTGCTATGCAAGCACCCTCTACTCCATCAAAATAAATTTCAGGACCTTGCTCAATGTCTTAGTTGTGCAAGAGGATTTATGTGTCAAGTTTAGGCCTCTTTTAGGTGTTTATGTGTGAGATTTTTTAAAGGTTAAATATGTTGTTTAAAGAATACAACAACAAACATAAATTGCAACAAATAATAACCAACAAACTCACAATAATAACAACATGATAAAGGAGTTCACCCCCAACTGGGCTACATCTCCTTGAGCCTCCATCAATGGACTAGACTCTCTGGGATTAGTTTGTCTAAATTCTTTTACAAGCTGCTACTCAACTCCAATGGATTTATTGACTGTACCATTGGGTTCAGAATACATAAAAACCCCAAAAATGACTATTAGATCTCTGAAAATAGACCATGACTCATCTGGGCATGACCTCTTCTACTGGTGGCCTTGAGCTTCCCTTAGTTTCCTTGTGGCCAAAACACATGTAAAAGTCCTCAAATGCCTCTACAACCTATTCCAATGAGTTCAGAGCATATCAATTAGTCAAGAATGACTATTCAGTAACTGAAAATGGACTTTGGCTTCCCTGTGCATGACTTGGTGGCCTTGGGCTCCTTGGAGCTCTCTAAAACTTCCATGTAGCAAAACCTACAATAGAAGTCTCCAAATGCCTTTGAAACCTGTACCAATGGATTCAGAACATCCAAAAACCCTAGTTGGGCTTTTTCGACACCTGGTTTGGCCAAAAAATGAAGAAGATAGACCTCCTACAAATTTTCTCCTTAAAGCTTGTTGTCTCTGGTTTGCCAATTCGCACCTCCTGTGTGAGTAATCTAGCTTCTGGGCATTTCCCGTGCCTAAATCCAGCACGCTTGCCGTTTCCACAAAATGCGTGAATTTGTCGCACGGTTAGGGGACTTAGCACCCAAACCGACGGAGGTGTTGGACGCGTGGTCCATGTGACCACGTCCCGCGCAAATGCTGGCACCCGTTGCAATGGCCGGATAAGTGACAAGTGGCGGGCGCATGTGGGAGAGATCCGTATTGAAGTTTTAACCCCGTGCCACTCCGAGAGGTAGGGTCATATGGCTATGCGGATACAACCAACCGCGCCAAACATAACACATAACACATTTAAATAATTGTGAATACGTTATGTGGTAAGTACCAAAACGTTGGCAGGCTGGCGGCCTAGCCTTTGTCAAAACACTCCACATGTGCGGGAGATTCGGGGTTCGATCCCCACAGACTCCACTAAAATTTTACCATACCACAAGGTGCCACGTGGCAGCCCATGCCTGGGCCATGTGGCACCACCCAATTTGTCACAAAGTATGCCACATGTCCAAACCTCATTTGCCCACGTCTGCCACTCGACTGCCGACTCAGCACCTGCCACGCCAGCATCTGCCAACTCAGCGCTCCTGCACGTGTGGGTCCGTACCCTGCCACGTCAGCCTGTACGGATTGTACGAATTGTATAGTCAACAAAATTTTGTTTGTTTGGCAAAATGAACAGAATGCAATATCTCACTCATTCGATGTCCGTTTGAACCCGTTCGAGTTGCGTTGGGTTCGTGAGGACGAGGCCTACGTGCCTTTCCGTTTTGAAGAGATTTCGAGCACTTTGATTTTTGGGCTAAATTTCGACCCCTGGTCCAGATTCTGATCAAGGAGACATTTTGGTTCTCCTGCTTTGTATCGACATCATTGTACTCAACAGTCCCATTGACCTAATTTGTGGTCATTTGTTGAACATTAATATAATTATCTTATCTTATCTACCCCATAATTCTTCATTATGAAACAATCTCCATAAATTTTTGGTTTCTAAAGCCAATTCAAACATGTATATGTTCTTGAGATCCCATCCACTATCTTCTTTAGTCTAGCCAACTTCCTCCATTTCACCAAAGGGATCTGCTCCTCCCTTTTTCCTATCCAGAGGAAGCTAAAACACTTTCTTCTTATTTTTTCCAAGATGCCCTTTGGAGTGTGTGATATTGAAAGCCAATACATTGGTATTCCTTCTAGAACATATTTCACAAATGTTAGCATGTCTCCTCAAGACAACCATTTGTAGCACTAGTTTGTGTCACTCTTTTCTATTTGTTCATACCACCATGGTCAGTCCCTAAACTTCAATCATTTGGCTTTAATTGAAAATCATGATATTTTACTACATCATCGAAGGGAATCAAGTTGAAAGGGAGAATTAACTTACATTTCCTTTCACTTTCCTCTTCTAGACCATTGAAAAATATAAAAGATTTGATAATATTCACCTCCATCCATGTTGCCTTGCTTTATAAGTTTGGACTTTTTTTTCGCTTTTTTTTCTTCTCTTCTAGTGCCTGCACCAAAAAGAATGGCATCATCAACAAATAATAGATGGGACAATGATATTGAGGTCCCCATTTTTATTCCTTTGACGAAACCATCTCTTTTGTATGTTGCTATTAGTTGGCTCAATCCTTATTTCACCAATAGGAATAGGAATGGGGGACATTGGACCACCTTGCCTTATCCCTCTCAAAACATAGAAAAACCTCAAGGTTGATCCATATATCAATGTTGCAAATGAAGATGAATGTAGGCATCCCAAGATCCATTTCACAATTTGGATGCTCCTATTTGGATTAATATTAACCTTAAATGCATCCAATTGACCTCATCAAAAGCTTTAGCCAAATCAAGTTTCATTAGCATAGTTGGCAACTTCTTCATCTTGATTGTGTGTAAATCTTCTTAGGCAATACCCACATCATCATGAATTTGCCTGTCGTGTAAGAACCCAAATTATTCCTCTGAGATAATTTTTGAGAAGACTCCTTTAATCTTTCTTGCTATGGTGTTTGAGTTAATTTAAGAGACAAAGTTACATAGAGAGATACATCATAAGATTGAAGTCATCCACTTCTTTAGGATCATTTTTTTTTGTTGTTAAAGATGCTTCTTATATATATAAGAAAATATTTACATCAACATCTAGAAACACATCAAAAAGGTAGAAGGATATATACAATGAACATCATATCCTCTTCCGAAGGGATACTGAAGCAGTTGTAAAATCAAAATAAGTAGTCAGATCTAACAATTTAGCATCTTTAATCAATAATGCCCCTTTTGCTAGGAGTTGCATACGTACCTCATCTCACCATAATTGACAAAATCCGATTGAGAACTAACCTCATTATAAAAAACAAGCTTGCAACAAAGTTTCCAAATTATATACAAAGAAGAAACTCTCAAACAATGCCAAATACTAGCCAAGGAATCTTGGATCACATATTTGGAATTACCAAACAAAATTCCTTACCAATTGAAATGCTCTTGAAGGATGTTTGCTAACTGAGATTGAACGAGAGCCCAACAAGATCTCGCAAAGGATCATTCCCATAAGATGTGCTTCAATGATTCTTGTTATCACACAATTTGTACTTGCCCAAAGCCCAAGGCAAGTGGATGAAAGATTGACGTAACAGGGACTGACCTATCACTATCACCTTAATAGGAAACCCCTTTCTATTCAGGAGTATGTTGTAGTACCCCAGGGGAGACGTCCCTAGTGACCTGAGGGTTTGAGAAGGATAAGGTAAGAGCTACAAGAAAGTCCTCCCCTCCCCCCCCCTCCTCTCACATGTCACTCAAGTTAAATGTTCTTTGTGTCTTATAGAGATGAAGAAAAAGGGTAAATGAGTTGTACCTGCCCAGAACAAGACAACAAATAGAAAAAGAGTGCAATTTCCAAGTACCATATGATGTTAGTGCTTCATAAGACCATGAACCTCTGAAAAATAAGTAAGCAGATATAAAACTGCAGCAATGTAATTATTTACAACAACAATGAATGTTTTGTAACATCCACAATAATTATGCCTTAAAAATGTTTGAAAAGGAGAAGAAAATATAGCTCTAAGTTGACAGAATGATAACTACTTGTTAGAGGCAAAATTGGCAATGTCTAATCAGCTTTTCATGTCACTTTTGAGATAAATTTGTTGTTGTTAGATAGATGTAGCAATATTTTGCAACAACAACAAGTTAGTTAATGAATTAGTTTAGTTTAAGGTTAGTAGAAGTTAGTAAAGGTGTCAAGAAAGATAGTTTGAGAGTTGTTTTGATCAATCAATCACTATGGTGGGTAGACTAGTGCCCTTATAGGGTAATGGAGTCTATAGATGACGGTTTTCTCTTGGAAGAAATGACACAATGATTGTACTTTCCTAAGGAGAAATGATGGATGGAAGAGGTGTTGGCTCTTCAAGGCCTCAAACATCCAAACCCTAAAGATGAATTTGCTAGAGTGTAAGCAATTTTAGGCTCTAGCAAACCTTCCCTCCTTAGATTATTAAAAGATACTTGAAGCAAGAATTGACTAGATAATGACTTCTAAAGTGCTAGTATTTAGGGCTCTATAAGTTTACTTAGGTCAAAATATTCTTAGCAAGGTTTAGCAAATGAAGCGTAAAGAAGTAGAAAATTAAGTCCTTTACTTCTAGGGTTTGTCAAGCAAGCGATTTCATAATCTTTAACATGAATAAGCAAATTTACCATAAACCATTCAAACAAAATGAAGAATTGCAGATTTACTTACTTCACCAAGAATAATCAAGCCATAAAACCCTAGAATGCCAAGTAACTTCACCAAGAAATGATCCAAGTTTCAAAATTTATCCTCCAAGAGAAAGTGCGCCTAGAATTTCAGCCAATAAACCTAAAAAATGGTGCAAATTTCAGACCACACTACTTGTGTGATGAGTGATGATGAAAAAATGAGAGTTGTTTCTCTCTATTTATACAGTTTCAATGACCTTTAATTAAAATTAGGTCATAAAAAGGCCGACATGGCCAAATTACATCAAAAATCGAATTTTTACATAAATGAAATTAGTTAAACCCTAATATCATCTCCAAGGGTGACATCATGCCCTGATAGGGTGACATTAGGTCCCTAGGGTGGAACGTTAGGCCTCCAAAGGCCCTGAATGTTGCCACACGTGCCAACTAGCAAACAACTGCCCTCATAAATGCAAACCCTGACTGGATGACGTCTAGGGTCAAAATGACGAGGTCATGGGTTCTCAAGGGTCAACGTCCAGGTGGAAAGGCAAGACCCCCCTGGGTCTAGGTCTGCGAGAGTGTCTTGGGGGCAATGCCCTTCTTTCTTCCTGGTGCAAGCCTTTGGTGTATCTCTGCCCCTGGTTGGGGTTTGTTATCGTGCAATTTGTACTTGCCCGAAAGCCAAAGGCAAGTGAACAATAAATTGGCGTAACAAGAGGTTGTCCTATCACTATCACATAAACAAGACACCTCTTTCTCTTTAGGAGTAGTACCCTAGGGGAGACGTCTCCAGTGACCTGGGGGTTTGAGAAGGCTAAGGTAAGAGTATCAAGAAAGTCCCACCCCTCTCACAGGTCACTGTTAATGTTTAAACCATTATTATAGATGTTTGCATTTCATTAGATAACAATAACATAATCCAAGATCACTGAGAAATACACAATCACAAGAGACATAGCATTTATCCTGGGAAACCCTTTAGGGGAAGAAAACCCAGCAAAACTTCCTTAATACAGATAGCCAATACAATGCCAAGAGATCTCTTTTGCTAATACAGAAAGTCCTCTCCTAGATATGCGCCACTCTCTCTCTCCTTTGTCGGTAACAGATCAGAACTTGTCTCTCAAATTGAGCAAGTGAGTTATGTCTAAGTGAGGTGCTAGCCTCCTTTATTTATACAAGTCTGACACGTGTGAAGTGTCTCTTCACTGGCAGGGCCGACTTCTCAAACTGGGTGGGTAAACCCACCTTTATTATATTTTTGGGTCTCTTTAATAATTGTTGGGGCCGATTTCTTATTCTGCCTATTACAATTGTCTTTTGACCAATCCGCAAAAGGGGATTTGGTCCTATTACAATAACCGACATGATCAATCCACAATGGGGATTGATCCTATGAATAATATATCAATAATAATAAGAATACTCTTTG